>CAFUXE010001368.1:51511-63866 GCA_903364295.1 Serranus cabrilla
ACCCTGGGACCCGGTTTCAAAAAAGTGCGTTTTCGGGCTATGCGTTTACGGGATTCGTGTGGACGGTCGGCCCAAACGAAGCAAAACATATGCGTTTAAGGCAAAAATCGTCTCCGTGTGGACGGCCTCTTAGAGTGTCTCTCTGCCTTTCACACTTTTAGTTGCACATGGGATGCACACTTGTGTGGAAGTCCTGTGTTTAAGGAGCCATCTGTCATCCCCACTCTGCTGTTGCTCTTTATACCACATCACTTCTTCTCCTATGGTCACTAAAGGTCGGCGCCTAACAATAAACATTAGAATAGCAGGACGTTTAATAGATCATTAGAAGGTAGAGCCATGACCCATGGTTATGAGGATGATAACTGCTGGTAGCATACATTTAATTGTTTGATAACATTTGAAGTTGAAGTGGGTGGTGAACCTTTGGCTGTGCATTTTTTTTACACTCACACCAGACTTCAGTTTCTATATTACATTATTTATAGAGCCAATATGATAATGACAGTGAAAAATGTCTTTATTTATTCTATGAGTTCAACATAGACGAAAAATAATGCACACAAGGATGTCCTTTCACTACTGTAGTTAATTACATTTTACTGTAGAACAAAAACATTTGATCGGTGCCTTGAATGCCAAATTCAAATCCCGGCTGAGTAAACAAACATTTTGAACCAACAGTTTGGTCCGGCCCCTGAGACAGCGAGGAGGGAGAGTGAGGTTTGTTAATCCTGATAAGACTTTCTGTTGTTGTGGTTTGGGTTTGGGGAAAAGATGAGAATAACCCAAGGATACCTGGAGTAATGATGTGTCTGTTTTGGACAGTAATGATAACACTGATTAAAGCAACTCAGATTTATGTATCGCTCCCATCAGAAAATGAGAGCGAAATGTGAGATGGGAGTATTGCCCAGGGTGAAAACAACTCCAGCCATGACATTTGCTGATTCACTTGGATGATTAGAGGAGGGTGTGTGTGTGTGTGTGTGTGTACATGCTCTATAAAACCCTTTTTTAAACCAAGCAGAAAAACCTAAAGATGTACGGTGGTCAAGTCATAATTTTTAGATCATGAAAGGTCAGCAAGTTTTCATCTGACAAGAACAAGCAATATGCCAGTTCCTTAATGAAAAAAAAACAACAACAATAACAACAATAACGCGCTTATCTCCTACTATGGTGTACAAATAAAAAATCACAACTCCAAGGAGATATTTGTATCTGCAATAGATTTGAGATTTTTAATAAAATATCTGTTATTACACACATCCATTGAGTTGTATAGTGGATCTAACTGCAGATGTCTACATATTCAGACCATCTCAACTGCCCTTGCATTAGAGAGTATCATTTCAGTGTTACAAAAAGAAGAAAAGAAGAGCTTGCTTGGCATCAAAATGTATGGAAATTATGTTTTCTGTGGAGTTTTTTTTGTCTGTCAGCAGGAATAGCATTAAAACTACAGGCCCGATTTTGGTTTAGCTAACACTAACCAGAAGGATGAAGTAAACAAATGAAAAACAAAAGAAGATTAGCGCAGTTCATGAACTGCTCGCCAGCTGCGAGTCCCTCTAAATACTACCACATGTACAGATACAATTTGATTCACCATTGAAGCTGTCCGAGCTTTCTTTAGTTACTGTGGTGTCCCTCAGCAAATTCACAGACATTCATCTGAATTAACTATTAGTTTGTGGGTTTTGGTTTAAAAAAGAAACCTTTTGCCCTGTCCTGTGCTGCAATAAGACTCTCCGCATTAACTGTTGCTGAGGTGCTAGTGGGGACGATGTCTTACCAAAACACAGATATCACAAAATCAAAGGAGGGGGTGCAGGCATTTATGCATGGCCACAGTGTTTGTAGGCAGGAGAGGGGTTCAGAAAACAGTCAGACATGCCTGGGTTCTCTTCTAGTTGATCATACTAACATTTTCACTACAGATGCGGTATATGCAGGATATTCTTTTCTCAAGACTTATTTTGAATATATGATATATTATCCGAGATATAAATGATGACTGGTCAAAAGTCAAATGTAACCTGCCTGGAAAAAGTTAAGAGATTGTTAGTAAATAAAACCCTCAATTGTAAGAATAAAAAAAATGTAAGATACTCATCTACAATTTTCTGACGAGGTCGAAATGCGAGACTGCTTTTCAGAGAAAATTAACAGCGTGACTTGTTTCAGCAAGAGCAAATTTTATATGTTACACTAATATATATAAACCTAGTAGCTCTAGCATTTGTTAAGTTTGGATGCATGGATAGGAAACAAAATGTTTGCACAAATGATGCCCCCATGTAACATCCATTCTGTGTTTTTGTCTGAGCTGTCCTAACCATGCAAAATTTTACATCTCACTGCCTCAGTATTCAGCAGACTGTAAAATGGTCTGACTTATTAACTTTTCAAAGCTAACAGGCATGAAGAGAGCAGTGTTAGCGATTTAGCCGTACCCTGACAATGCCCACATGGCCTGTGTGTACTCATGGCAGCGTAGAGACGGAAGCTGGTGTTACGCCAGGCAGACACACACTGTGTTTCCATATGGTGGTCCCCTAAGAGGGAGAACATATCTGCTGCTATGCCAGACTGCCTCTGTGATCTGGTCCACTGGGTACTGAGCTGTTGTACACATCAGCAGATTATACCATCTTTTTTGCATTCAGATCCTTAGCTATCACAGCAAGGTGGAGCAAGTTTTATTTAATGGCAAAATTCGAAAATAGTGGCCTTTAATTATTTGAGCTGCAGAATAAAGAAGGACTTGAATTCAAAGAAGCGTTTATCAAATACTAAGCTACTTATAAGTTACTTATTATTTCTGTCACATCCATGTTTTTAGATCTGCTCCTACTTTCATCTGTTTTTTAATGCAGGCAAACACAACACTTTCTCTATTTTCTTCCTATTTATAGTTATCTTGATGAATTCCGAAAAATGTCAATATCTACTGCAGCCAAACTGGAATATAAATAAAAAAATGTGACTTAGTAGAAACATTTAGTTTGGTTTAGACAACAAAACTACCTTTTGTTAGGTCTAAGAAAAGACTGTAAAAAAGTACAATCGTTGCATTACTTCACTTCCCGACACAAATTCATGATGTTATTATGCATGTGACTCAGATATACTGTGGGTTCATAAAGTTCAAAATAACTGTTTGTGACCACCATCCACTCCCACTCACCAAGTGCATCACTGGCAAAATATGCTCATATATACGTTTTAGACTGTCCTCTGCTGCCATCTTGCTGATGTGCCAGTAATGACTAACGGCGACAAGGAGTTTAAGCATTTTTACGCACCTTATGGGTCACTTTTTGTGAATCTTAACCTCCATTTTTTTTTTAACGTAACTTTTTATTTACTCTTTAAAGCCTTTTATAACGCCTTTTATTATTGCTCTAAGCTTTAGTCAGTGGTTTTGTAGCATAATTTGCAGAAGCTCCGCCTTTTTTTCCCAACCTTGAATCATACATTTATGGATAATGACGTGTGTGCTTTTTTTTTTTTTAGAACGCTCCGCTGTACTGCGACCCGCTTTTGACAAACGCTTATATGTGTGGTTATAATGACAAACGGTCTGTTTTGTTGTTTAGGTTGGAGATCTTGTTTCTTTATACTGTGTTGCCTCACTTCCTGTTTTGCTCACATTATAATTAGAGGTAATGACTAACTATAAACATGAATATGGGATGTGATGAGCTGTTAGTACAAACGACCCATGGTGTTGCATTTGGGGAGGACAGTATCTTACATTAACTTGACAATCTTCTTACAAACGCTGTGAAGTGTTTATAGAGTTTATAATTTAATTGCAGCCAAAAAAAAATAACAAAACAAAAATAAAATGGCAAAGTATATGTGACTGGAATTAATGAATGATTAAAAACTGTGTTTAAGCAGAAGAGTGACAGAGTGATGAGTAATAGCTCCCACCCATTCTTTACAGTGAATACAGTCTTATCTCATATCTTAGCAACCAGCCTTTCCTGACTCATGCTGAAACCCAGCTATTGTTTAAAACTCAGCCACTGTTTGATGTTTAAACCTGAGACTTTTGAGATGAGCTGGAGATTGGAAGTGATTAGGTAAGACATGTAACATAATGTCAGAGCATTAGTGTGGGTAGTTAAGATGGACTGTGTGAAAATCGCACATCAGGTGAAATTTTCCTTGATGATTTTCCGTCTCTGCCTATTAGAGCAAAGTCATGTCATCACGCTCAGGCATCGTTCCAGTGTGCATAAATTAATATACGTTAACACTGAAATGCTACCTGTTTTCACATTCCCATTTAACAAGAAACCAGTGGGCATCCTGCTTTTTTTGGGATATTCAAATAGAGCAAAACAAGAAGCCAACAAGATGACAAATGATGGTTTCTTCTAACAGACAGCTGGTGAAGAGGCACTTGATGTAATGATAGAGACACCTTCTCTTTTCACTGGTAATTTGCAGTGGATGATGCTGGTGTCGAAGAAGAGAGCCAGTTGTGTATCTAGCCTAAGAAGCTGCACCAATTAACCTTGACTGAGCGCCTCAATGTGATGCTCACACTGATATTAATATCCTCTTCTCACCCTCCTCCACACAGCAGAATGACTCAAAGCTGCTGTCTTTCACTGAAGAACGGACCGAAGGACCTTACGCAGATGCGTTTTTTACAGCAGCAATTCTCTAGAGTTTAGTGTGTTGAATAAAGTCTGCACTTTATATGATGTACGTTCAGCATCACTAATTGTTCCTTTGATCATTAAAATGAAACCCCTTCACTGTGGCTGTTTATTGTTCTTTCACAGTTAGTAAACTGTAACCAGAAGACTGAGACCACGCCAGCTGTGACACCAAATCAGGCGGGTAAAGTCTCAACCCACCTACTTCTAAGGTCTTTGATGGGACATCATCAAACTCTTTATGACCCTTAACTACACACTGCATCTTATACAGTTTTGACACGGACAGACATAAACCTGCACATAAACTCACAACTGCTTTGTGGTAGACATTTGGTGTCTCTTGGACCACATTTTGTCATGATTACACACACTCACACAAAGACTCACAATGTGAAAACAATGGAGACCATACACTGTCCAAAATTTTTAAAACTTTTGAATGGAGCCCATTCATGTTTTACAAATTACAGAGTGGTTGGCCTCTACCTTATGTTTGTAATAAGGAGATTGTCTGACACAATATAGAATTCCTTCTTTTAAGTAAAAAAACTGAGTCATGAGTGCCGATCACACCGACCACTGATTCCCATCACATGGATTGGAAAAAGGGAACCATAAAATCATCCTAATTTAGATAAAAGCATGTCTTTACTTAGTTTTTCCAAACCCTGCAGGCACAGAGCAGCAACTGAACAACTGAAAAACGGCTACATTTACCTGCCATCAGTAACACAATCTCTGAACAGATGGAAAACATAAAAGCTCTCAACAACTAGATCGAACAGAAAGTCAAATAAATAAAGGCAATATATCTCATAACATTGCTTAAATCCAATTATGTCAAATAAAAAAGGATAGACCTATCGCGTGAGTAAAACATGTTTTGTGCGTGTGTGGACTTTTGGCAGTAATTTAACTTCATAAACACCTTCTTTAAGGAGACGGTCAATGTGAGAGCACAATGTCTGGTGAAGCTCTGGCAGGGCTAAGTCTTTGAAATATTTACGTCCCGTAGCAGGTAGCAGGGCTCCAAGTGAGAGTAGTTGGCAGAGCCGGTGTCTATGGAGTTAAATTACTGCCAAAAGTCCACACACGCACAAAACACGTTTTACTCACGCCCAGCGATTCACACACAAACGCAGTGTGGTTTGCACACACAAAATATCATTCACAAACAAGCGCATTTTATTTTGCAAATAAGAAACGTACCTATCAAACAAATGCACCATGCTTCAGAAACAAATCAGTTATTTCTTCAAGTACAAACTAAAATATCCTTCAAGTACAAACTAAACTATTTCACGTACAAAAAAAATTCCTTCAAGTACAAATCAAAACAACTACGAAACTGTCACGTGACTTTTGACGGTAATATTCCGCCTGTCAGATCCGCAAGCGAGCGCAATGCGATCCACACACAAAGGCGCTGTAATTCGCCCTCCACGTCATCAGGTGGCGCTGTTGAGTCAACAGGAGCTAGCACCGGTGTTGTGTCCCGACTGGTCTCCACAGTAAAACGTGTTTTGTGCGTGTGTGGACTTTTGGCAGTAATTTAACTCCATAGGTGTCTTCCACCACTGAGAAAGGCTGGTCATCTAGCCCGATGAATTTAATTATTTTTTGGGTTATTTGTTTAGCCTTCAGACAGGCGAGTGTTGACAAATTTTTTGTGATCGGCAATGAAAGGTAATGATCGGCTGAACACATACTTTAGCAAAGAAATCGTCCGATAATGACTGATCGGAGCACCACTAATAATAACAAATATAAGAAACCATACCTCCCACCCCTGAAATGTACTTACTTACTTTACTTACTTATGTGTAAATGGATGTTAGAGAGAAGGAAAAAAAAACACAAGTGATCTTTTGCACCCACAACTGACATTCATCTGGTATTACCATTTAAACCATTTGTCTGTACAGTTCCATTCATAAGAATGACAAACATGTTTCAGTGCATACGTCAACAGCCTTGAAGCGAAAAAAGGAAGTTAATTCCAGTACATGTATATGGGTAGATGCACCAAATGTATTCCTTTAAAAAGACATGTAACAGAAAAAGTCTGACATGAGGTAACACTACACGCTAAGGATTGAGGCGGGGGAGAATTTTTTTTCTGAAGAGAGCAAATTAGAGTGAGTAGAGGAGGAGGATGTGGGAAAGTACAGGATGATTCACTGGGGAGAGTGTGAGCCGAGGCTATTAAACATAGTTCGAAGTCTTATCGCAGGATGTGGAGCTGATATTTTTCGGAGGGGAGGTGAGAAAGCCCTCTATCAGCCCATTAGAGAGAGATTAATTTCTTTTAATTAACTCTTACTGTGCAATTTTGACCAATTTATAGGGTTTAATTAGAGTTTCAACATTTCATATGCGCTGAAAATTAGAAGAACATGTCCTGGTATGAGAGTGTTCAGAATACAGAGGCCACATTAACCAGCAGGAACAGGAACTTTTCTGGTAGTCTTCACATGTGTTTCTTTTGTAGTATGCAGGTGGTGCACTAATTAAAGGAACACATGACAGTAAAATGTAGGAAAATCAACACATTTATAGTATTTGACTGCAATTATGTCCCCCGCAAGGTAACCTCAGCAAACCTGTCTTTCCTATGTGGGACACATGGAGTAGATCAAAAAGGAAGGAAAAAGGAAGGAAGGAAAAAAGGAAGGAAAAGGAAAAAGCGCATTCCGGATTCAACACAAGTTTAAGATTGTATTCTATTTGACTGCAGTCATGCTTTCTCCACTATTTGACAAAATAATGTAATACTTAAACGATTTCTTATCAGGATAGTGTGCACATAGCTTGACTAACTTCTTGAATGGCACAAAAAACATTGTATTTTAATTGATTGTGGTGAGGTCTCTGCAGAAAGATCATTCAAATTAAATTAATTTGTTTATTGACTGAAAGATGACATTTCTTTGATGGATTTCTAATAATAAACAAGGGATGGACAAAGTCATAGGAGCACCTGACAGTAGAATAAAGCAAAAATTCAAAATGTATTTAACTGCAGTAAGGCGTTCCTGTTTCTTATCAGTAATAGTCTTCACAGAGCTCTGCTGTTTCTCCTGTCTGCCGCTCTCTTTCCTCAGCACTCCTTGAGTTGTCTGATCAGTAAGAGGAGCTATCTCCCTGACCTCTGACCCCTGTGCCGCCTGTGGTGCTCTGCCTTTTGGGCCCGAGTGAGGTTTGCTCCGCTCCCTCCTCAGGTGGGAGGGGTGACTTTGATGTGCGAGAGCCGAGATTATTACAGCCCCTCTGATTCTGAGGGATCATAGTCAGCAGCATGAAGGCCGACAGCCGTAATACCACCTGACAAACTGAATCAGCTTATCAGTGGAGCAAACACTGCATCAGACTAAGCAGTAGGAGTCCATGTTGCTGAGATTTGCTTGTCACTTGTCTTGCTCTTGAACAGGTATGAAGGGTGACAAGCCAGCTTAATATGAAGCAGGTCACAGAAAGCAGTGTTCAACACTACATGGGTTTTTTAAGGCTCATAGCAAAGACGATATTATTCTACTGAAGCTGTCGTGGATTTATTTTGCTCATGCAATAGTTATTGATGCCTGAAATAATCCAGTTTAAAAAACAAGCAATATACTCAAATTTCAAACCATTTCAATTTCAAATAATTACAAATTTCCCTTTTTCATTGTCTCTGTAAGGTAAATCTATTAAACCCAGCAAAATAGGTCCGGCTGATTCACCAAATTGGCAACTTGCAAGCTGTAATTTGTAACATGTGATGCCAGATTCATTGTTGAAAACAAAGGCCATACTTGTATCCCACATAGGAGAATTTAAGAGCTCTAAGAGATTCCACATTTATCTGCAATGGGAGAATAATTGGTGACACATGACTGCCACAACTTGTGACCAATGCTTTGTTAAACTAAAGTTCTGAATTAGAAAAAAATTGTAATATATTAAAAAAATAATGGCCTAATAAACTGACAAACAGATTAGTGTAAGTTACAAAATATATGTATAAAAAAAGATAACAGCACAATATCAGGAAACGTTATTCTGAAAATAAAATTGACTGAGTGAGCGAATTGCAAGACAAAACTCCAATCCTTCATGGATTTTAGCATCCCATTGCATCAGTCCTGAGTGGGAGATGTAGATGAACTGAAAGGTAATTTGAAAAGGCTTTTGAAGCCTCCAGCCAGTGGAGTTGTTCATAAGAGGATGCAACTCAATACTTAGAAGGTGTGCCAGAAAATGTGTACACTCGCTGTGGTGCGTTAAAATCCTCACATTATCCGTGAAACATAATCAGAAGGATTTCAGCCTGGGAACGCTCTGAATTTCATGGGCAATTCTCAGATTGATCCACTCAGCTGCAATTGGTGCTTAGGCTCTTTAGGGATAAGAGGACCCGACAGAAAGAATGTGACTGAAGAAATACATGAAATCCTGTCTGTGGGAAAATGCATTGGCCCTGAAAGAGAAAATGTGCATCTCTGCTGTGAACCCTCTCCTCTGGCTTTTAAAATTTCAAAGGAACATCAGTTTTATAAGACTGCTAGACCAGTGTAGGAAGACAAAAAAAGGTTTCACCTTTAAAATACTGCTTCTCCAATGATCCTTTGCACCTTCTATGTGTTTCTGTAAAGACTGATTTAAGTGGTTCTCATTGAAATTTTGAATTTTTTTTTTAAGTTTTAAAAAGCAGCAGCCAATAGTCTAATTCTGAAGAAATTGGAACGCTGTGTAAAACATAATGCATCACATTCAATAAAATATTCATTGAATGCTCAATATTTGATATTTATTCAATTTCTATTTACATTTTTCACAGCATTCCAACTTTTTACAGGGTTGTATGATGTTTACTTAACTAAACGAACAAGGAGTTTTAGTGTCTGAGTGAATTATGATTTGTCAGGAGAACGACTGGAGTGATGCGTTGTTGTTAGACCGCACAGGAAAATGCACATCTTACTTCCACATTTTGTCAGTCATGGAGAGTGGCAGCTTATTTCCCCTTTTCTATCAAAATCATTATTATCTTACTTTGTTTTGGTTCAAGTTGAATCTATGTATTTTTGATCTTTATCCGACTTTAACAAAGTGCCTGAGTTGCCATTCCCCAACCTGATCGTGCTGGCAGCACGGAAACAATGCAAATGTAAAGTACATGAATCAGCAGAGCTTTCATCATTATACATACACATACAGTTTGTGGTTATGATACAAAACCACTGACCTATAGGCTTAGGGCAAAAAAATTCCTGGTAAGACACTAAAAAAGACACGTAAGTTACGTAAAACACGTAAGTCACGTAAAACACGTAAGTCACGTAAAACATGGAAGTTACGTAAAAGACCTGATTCATAAACCGTGAGCCGCACAAGTTACGTAAGTTACACTAACAATGTTAGTAATTTAAAAAACTTAATTCACAAACCACAGAAGTTACGCAAAAAACGTAAGATATGTTAACACGCATTTACTTATCATAGTTAGTTATCACGTGGGACGAGAACCCCGTTCTCCCGGGTGAATTTTCTTTGTTTGTTAAATTGAGATTTAATGTACAATGTACCATCTAAGTGATATCATTACATCATTAGCAGTTTATTGTTGACATATTGTTACTTCAATACAATACAATTCTATTTTGAATGCCACAATAGTTTTTGAATACAATTGTCATGTACAGGCACTCATGTCTGATACATGTTTTAAATGTGTCATTTCTCCATTGAAGTCTTTTCTCCAACTAGCTGGTGAGAAAAGAGGACCTTGGGAGTTCTTAACAACAATGAACAGAATTGTATCTGTTGTTTTTCTTTCCCATGTAGAAATAAATCTCCTCCAGTACTTTACACACAATACAGACATGAAATTACGTATTTCAAACTACACAGTTTAAAAAGACCTCCAGTGAATGTGTTCATGTGTTGGCTCTTTTCTTTGAGTGTGTTGCTCTCAGAAGCTCCCTGTTCTACCTGGTAGCTACAGATTGATTTGCTGTTAGAGGGCTGGAAGGTGATGCATGGCTGCCCTCTGTGGATAAAAGAGGCATCTGCTGTCAATGCCTTTAAAGTCAAGCATCTGTCATTCCTAAGGACATCTTTGGATTACCTTGTCGAATGATGGACCCAGCAGAGCTCCCACAGTGCTGAAAGATCCTGGCTGTTACCACATGTATCAGCTGCTCTACTGAAACTCCAGACTCACTGCTCAAATATATGTTATATGTCTTCATCTCATGAGGTGTTTTAGTTATATTTAAATACAGCACCAGTGAAGAATACACATTTTTCCTGGAAATTAGGATTCAAGTAGCTCAACATCTAAGGAGAGCTGTTTGATAATATTTCCAGCCTCTGTTGCGAAATTGATTTATATAAAGTACAAAGGATGCAGCTTGTGGTGTTTGTTCTGCTCAGCATAAGCCTGAGGGCAATTCTAGTTACGACTTTGCCTTTTTGTCAGTCTTTTTACTGCAGCTTTTTGGATATGTCAATCCCAGAAAGGCTGTAGAGAGTTATGTATCTATAACATCCATCTAGTGGTCAGCCTTGCCAATCTGAAGGAGTGCACTAAGGGTCAATCCCAGCTCAGCAGGCTTCGACAAACTAGGTATTGTGCCAGACGAAAAAGTGGATTATCGTCTATTATCTGATTGGCAACTATTATGGAAATCAGATAAGAAAATACATGCAATCCTAAATAGGATATAATCCATGAAGTTTGGAAAAACGTAAGAAATCATCGGAATTTCAGTTTTTTCTGGCCTTAGATTTGACTACTGCAGGCCATAACGCAGCCTTCCTGATCTTTCCTCTAAGCCAATGAAAAGCCAACATTTTAATGCAAACTTTACTGCTCCTCAGAGAATGGTGATCCATGACCTTTCCTCTTGGACAACCATCAGAACAAAGGACACATTTTGGACATTGTAATGATCTGTCAAGCACTAGCTTGACAGATCGTATCGTATCATACCGTATCGTATCGTATCGTGATACATTATCAGTTATTACATGCACTATTGCTGGCTGCTTATATATCAGCAGATAAATTATATATCTAAAATCATTTTGAAACACTGCCTCCATAACAAGAAGCTTTTTTTTTTCTTTCAACAATAAAATATCACACCTAGATAGCTTGATCACAGTTTGCATTTTTTTTAAAAGATTACAATAAAAGCTGATATGTATACTGTCATGATGGGGCTCTTTGGGTCACACTGTTGGATTGTTGGTTAACTATTTTTCTTTTGCATTGCCTTTAAATTTTGTACAAACATTCATTATCCCAGAGGATGAATCATACTTGCTTTGGTAATCCACTGTCATTCATCCTGTCGCTACCACAGGGGAGACAACTAATGCACATATTCATGTTCCCTGCTGAATTAATTGTATTAGCTTTAGTGCTTTTGATATTGTACCAATAGCAGCACCTCTCAGTCTGTTGAGCAATTCTGTTTCTTTTCGAATAAAAAAACCCCGAAAAGTCCTCTACATAGAGAAATATAATGAACTGCGATGCCAAGCATATTGTGTCTCGGTGCTCTGGCTCTATTTGCACATATTTAAATGAGATACATTTGGTGCAAAATCATCCCATTTCTATGGAAACTCCTTTATATACATTGACAAGACGCTCCTCTCTTATTCAATATTAGGTCCTG
>CAFUXE010001368.1:64513-86890 GCA_903364295.1 Serranus cabrilla
GATGAGCCCACAATAGTCCTCTACATAGAGAAATATAATGAATGGGGAGTGGTGAATAGGTGAATGATTTCAACACAGCCATTGCTTATATTTTCCCAGCTAAACATCAGCATGTCAACATTGTCAGAGTTAGCATGTTAGCATGCTGACATTAGCATTAAGTTAAAAGTTAAAAGCACCACCATGTCACAGTATCGCAGAATGCAGTTACAGACACTTAAGAGGGAATACAAAAAGTATTTCGAAGCTTTTGCGGCAGCTAAACATGTGCAAATAAGATAAAAACAAACCGTGTAATTCTCAAAGCACCTGCAAAATGTAAATTGCACCCCTAACTGCGATGCCAAGCATATTGCGTCTCGGTGCTCTGGCTCTATTTGCACATATTTAAATGAGATAATGTTTACATTTGGTGCAAAATCATCCCATTTCTATGGAAACTCCTTTATATACATTGACAAGACGCTCCTCTCTTAGTTAATATTAGGTCCTGACTGATCAGCTGGTCTGACTCAATAAATTAATCAATCAATCAATCAATCATAGACCAGCTGTTAATGCGTTAATACCCGCTGCGTCTCTCTTATCTCTGACGACACCATTTACTGTATCTTTGTAGTAAATGAGCAGAGTTCGATCTATTAAAAATAGATAATAGATCGGATAATAACAGCACAAGCCAAGCCGAAGTCAGATTGGGAGTTCTTCAGGGCTTCACCCCTCACAACCCACAATTTATCCTCTAGCGCATTAATATTCTGCCACTTGGAAAACTGCAATCATGTGTAAAAAGGAGACAAATGGCCCCCAGCTTCAAACAGCATGGGCAAGTTTGAAATAATTAGTGCAATATCTTTAGTGAATAGGTCCTTATGATGGGGCATGACGGCTGCAAGTGATGCACAATTCATGGTGCTACCAGAGGCCGCAGTCCATTCTTTGTGAATTCACCCCTTTGTCTTGTGTTACTAAGCTCATTGCATCTACCCCTCTTGCATTGTTGGGTGTTATGCAGCACAGCTTCTCAATACTCGGCAGACCTGAGAGAGTTAGTCATGTTGGACTATGATCTGCAACAGAATGCTCCCACCCCAGGTATGTCCTTGTATAGTTTGGGCTGTTTTCCTGTATTACAGTTGGGCACAGAGTGTGTTTTTGTCCCTCTGTGTCTGGCAGTTCTTACCTGCACTGTGCTGTCTCTCTGCCATAGGTTCACTCACGGGCTCAGCCCGCTAATCACAGCCTCCACGTCTCTCACTCCCACACCAACAGAAACAGACGACCTGGAGAACACAAGATGACAGCACACCTTCGGCTCAGACATGCTCTGTCACACAAAAACAAGAGTCACACAGTCAGACGAGCGGGCTATAACAAGCACCCTGCAGTATGCTAAGACAAATTTAAACCATACCAGTGTTTTCACATGGTTTAGCATATTTATCTTCTTATCAACAAGCAAATATTTATTATGGCATGGAAAAAATAAATGGAAGGTGGAAATAGATGCTGAGCTCAAATAGCTTTTTGTCCAGTTATGATTAATAGAGTAACAGCCAGCTCCAGAGCAGAAACACAACCCCTGACAACAGTTCCTGTACCACCAAAGCCACAGTAACTAGTCTCAATGGACGCTCTGCTGGGATGGAGATGAATGGTTATAGCCTTTGGTTCTTGCTTCGCTGACATTCACAACTAATTCGCACATTTTAAATTTAAGGTATTTTATAATATATTCCTAATCCTAGTGAATGACATTGTTAGATTTAGCTTCAGCTCCAACAGGAGGAGGGTATTTCTTTTCATGTTGTTGTTAATTATAATGTTTGATCGGTTTCTGAGTTCATGGAGTGTAAATTGACCGGATGATGCCCTTGGAAGGGATTTGCTTCTCCTGATATTGCGTCTGGCAGTGCTCTGTCTTGGGAAACAGAAGAGAGCAATGTGTTTTGTGTGGGGTGGGGTTTCGAGTCTTTGGTGAATTCACACAGTGCAGAGCAGAACAGCATCACAGGCAGACCTCCTATCAATATCTGCACATCCTGATGCACTGACACGGCAGCCTGATCCCACAGTCATTTACAGAATCTAAAAACCATGAGATCATCTAGTAGTCTCATCACACATGCATTTCCATATTCATCCAACTTGTTACAGCTGAATGATGACACCCCTCCTTATTGTATATGGTATTCGTTTCTGTCAGTTCCAAAATACAAAGATTAAAAACCTGCTAAACAGTATCTGGTGAGAGGGTATAGGAAACAGAATGTAGATGCACCATTTTTTGGTGCTGAAAAAGGTAACTCAAATAAATCTTTAAATCAGTAATGGTAGAAAAAACCGCAGTGCATACAGGCCTGCTGTTATCCAGCTACACCTGTGTTAAACATGCATGAGAGCAACTGAGCACAAAATGAGATCAGTTCCTGTGTGGGACGTGATCTGAGCACAGTGTTGTATACACAGAAGCATGATAATCACCCACTTAAAGCTACAGTGCAATGACAACCTCACAGCTCCTTGTGATTTTCATATTTTATGGCCAAAGGTATGTCGAGACTATCCACACACTATCCTGAGCATCAGCTTTAGTGTACTTTTGTTCTGGGTCTATTTTCCCTGGTTTGGCTCCCATACTGCCAATGAACGGAGATCTTGTGACAAAATATTTCATGTCAGTGCTCAAGGAAGTACCCTGGCACAGAACTATCAATACAACAACATAAAAATACTTCATTACAAAAGAAAATGTCCAGTTCTTCAGTTGAGGTACAGTTTAACAAAGCAATCTTAAAGTATCAAAGTAAAGTGGTCCAACTGACTGATCATATCTGACGTAACAACAAGATCTCCAACCTAAACGACAGAATAGACCATGTCAATACCACCCATAACCACGCATATGTGCTATTTCTAGAACGCTCTGCTGTACCACGAGCCGCTTTTCAAACACGTCATTATACATACACGTACGGTCTGTGTTTTGTGGTCTGTTTCTGTGAATTTATGCTACAAAACCACTAGCCTAGGTTTAGGGCAAAAAAAACGTGATTCATTGAAGTTACGCAAACAGAAGTTACGTTAAAAATACTTTCGTGAGTGAAAGTCCGCCATCCGGTCGACCCATCCACCTCCCCTCCCCGGTGTGGCATCCAGCATTTAAACTCCGTATCGACGTCAATCACTGTAACAATGAGTCGTATTTTGCTGCCTGTAAAAACTTTTATTCCCAATTTTGAGGGGAGACCAGTCTGGACGTTATTAGACTGTTAATACTGTTAATAAAGATCAATTTGTATGCAACATTTACTCCTTAAGGGACTTACGATGGAACTAGTTTTGACTACGTTATATACAGTTTGATAGTTAAGTAGCCGAGCTGCGTAGACGCCCACTTTTCTACGTTTTTTTCGTAAATGCGGGCCATTGCATGTATACATCCTGTTAAAACACTAGCTCTTTAAACCTTTATCCATGAGCCATCAATGTCAAACAGCAGGTGATGTGAATGCATTTGGGTTCAGAACACCATTCTGCTCAGCTTTTGTTATGATTTCACTATGCTTTAAGTAGTTTACTATACAGGTCCACTAAATTTATTGATAAGTGTAAAATTAATGTAACAGAGATCCTGTTAATAGAAAATGTTTAATGCTAGTCATTCAACTGAACCTATGTTAAATGTCAAAGGAAGTTGTATTAAAAAAGCAGACACTTTTCATTTTTCAGGTTCAAAACTGATACCTACTTTGGTCTCAGCAGATATGAGAATAATTTGTTGAATTGATGTGATTATAATTCATCATTTACCCTGTAATACCGTACTGAATTACCTCAATTACCTCTGCTGTACCTCAATATACTTTTTGTACCAAAAGAAAAGACTGAACCAAAGCCATACTTTCATTGTCATACCTCACTGGTGTTTAGCTGTCACTCGTGGTATTACAAGTCCACAGAGTCCATTTTAGAGTATAAAAGCACCATCATCCCACAAATCACTGTGTGGAGTCATAGTGCAGGGACAGAGTTTCATCCTGCAGTAATGAAGTGTGTGATCATACACAGGAGCAGTCAACCCCCTATGTGCGTGTATGTGTGTTAATACATTCTGTGGTGTAGGAGGCATTTGTGTGAGGGAGCATCACCCAGAAATGAAGCTAATCCGTCCTGACAGAAAATCACTGCTGCACCAAAATGTTTAATAACCTACTTTCCATGATTACACCATGGTACACCTGCAAAGCTCATTAGCTTTAGGTTATCAAGATGAAAGATTCAAAGGCTTTTTATAAGTCAATTAAAAGAGATCAAAGATAATGAGTTTGATGGAAAGCTTTAATAGGCTTTTCTGTTATACGTCTTGTTAAATAGTCAAATGCATTTTCAAAGGGGCTCAGCGGCCAATACAAGAGGGAAGATAGCGGAGAGATAGAGGTGCATCTCCTTTTCAATTAGGGCTTGTTTTTTGTTGTTGTTTTTTTGGTAAAAAGATTTTGTTTGGTTTAACCTGATAATCACAGTTTTAAATTCCCAGCCGTCAAAGACGTGTATAGTGCTCATTAATGCTAAAAATTCTTGTATATTTCTACCCGGTGTTGTATCCAATATTAACATGGTTTCTACATGCATAACCACGAGTGCTTGTGTCTGAATCTGACCAAAAGTAAACACAGAAAGAAGCCATCAGTCATAACTAATATGGCTGGCTACATAGGGATCTATAGCCCTGCCAGCACCCTCACTATTCTTTTACACTGAGGATATAGTAACTCTTTTCCCCTAATGACAAAGCTTTGTAGAATGTCTTCTTGCTCATCTAATTGTTTTATTTGATCTGTAATGGGTAATAAAGGGAAGTCAAGGTGCAGTTCTCCTTTAATATTCAGTACTAACACCCTGATTATATTCTGATTTATTTTCTTAGCAGCGCAACATCAATTACCCTCTTTATTGTTTCATCTTAAATCCAACTCTGAAAAAGAGGATAAAGCATTTTCTCATTGGTGGAAAAAAAGTCCTTCATCTCTCAATTTTCTCTTCCCATATTTGGTCCTTAAATGCACCACATAACAATGAAAAATTCAACAGTAGGTAAGAGGCTCTTGTTTTTCTCCCCACTTGAATTATTGTCTGCTCTAATACACATTCAACACTTGCGCCTCACATTTATACTCTGTCTGAATATTTACACTCATTTCCTTCATATAATACTTCAACTAATGGGAAACTAATGGAAGCCTCCTTCTTGAAGCCACCGCTTAAAGCAAGACATGCTTCCTATTAAATGGTCAATGGCCTTTACTTTACTGCACTTGCCAGCATAAAAAGAGCTAAGCACTATCAGGCCAAACCATTGAGTATACATTGAAAGTCTCCAGTACTTTTTGGAATTGAGTGAAACATATATATACACATCAAAAACTTAAATTTGCATTTAATTGCTGTATTAAATTAGTTAATAAGCAGCACAAAACTGGTGACATTTTTTCAGTATATTAAACTGTATATATGTATCCTGTAATGCAGGACATTGTTCTCAGGTAACATGGCAACAGCAGAGCATAAAAAGAAAAGTTGAAAATGTGACTGAAAGAAGCAGTTTCTTTGTCAACTGAAGGAGACTGCTCTGTGCTGCAAGGACTCTAACACACAGTACAGAAAATACCTCAGTTCTAGTTTGCACTTTTACATTTAAATGACCAAATTACTGGTAACAAAACCATAAAATATAAAAGAAATCAAATCTGAAAGCAAGAAAAGCTCATATAAATGATGATAAGATCACTTTTCCTTGAACACGACAAAGATGAAGTGTTTTTAAATGCATTACAGAGTATTTATAACAATGCTTTTCCACTGTTCACTGTAAGAGGACATCCCTGTTTTTGTTTTGTGCTGTTTGTCCCCAACATGTCACCCTGACGAGACAATTCAGAGCTGACATTTTGGGGTCAGTGTTCAAATTTCCTGAGAAAAGAGCCCTCAAAAGACAATTTTCAAGGAGCAAAGAGTTCTTGCTGTCGACTGCCCAACTGTTAAAATATTAATGTTAAATAAAAGCCAATCCCTGGTGATCTGCTCCCAAGCACCCACATTACACACACTCTTCCTGGAAAGCCAGCATGAACAGCAGAGAAAGATGCTGAATAAAAAGAGGCATTACTGGTGAGGTCAGCATCCTTGGTTGCAGATGATTTTTATAACAGCCCACTGCTATGTCATGCCTCAGACCACCAACCACAGTGGATGAGCTGAGTGCTTCATTATAACAACAGTGTCAGCAGAGATTTAGATTAAAACATTACCTATAAGTAAGTGAAAAAAACAACAGTTTAAGCTTATAAAGTTCTTTAAGTACCAAAATATGTTGTATCCTCATAGTTTGCAACCTGGTTGCAACCTTTCAGCTGTATGCATCGCAAACATGAAATAAAGTGAATACATTTCATTACAGCTAAGGTTCACGTTCTTGGTCTGATCGGGAATAGGAGTCTCCTACAACATAGTTTATATGAAATCTTCAAGGACGGAAGAATTTGTGATTGTATTGTATGAAAATAGAGGAAGGCCTTGCTGCAAAAAAATAATCATCCCTGGAATCTGGAGCATTTGGACACTTGGATTCTGCAGCCCATAATTTACACTTAGCCCCAATGCTTGGTGTCCATGCAGTAAATAGTGTGCCCTTCATGTAAGGGTGTAGAGGTCAGGGTGGTGGATGTGTGAGGAGTGAGTTGGACTTTCATGTAAAGAGACGTGAATTTGTGTTGTGTCACAGTTAAACAATTCCTGTCGGCTCTTTATTTACCATAACCATGTGTGTTCCTTAAACCTTGTCATAATGACTGGATATAAAACAAAATATAAAAAAAGGCCCCATCCAGTTTTTTTATATGTTACAAGACATATCATAAGTGAAATGTCCAGTCAATGGCTGAGCATCACCTGGAAACTGCAGTTAAGCCAACAACAGTTGAAAAAACACAGATTTGATGCATCACATATTTAACTAACCGGTCTAATCAATGTGCAGGCTTTGACATTTCATGTCATTATCATATGGAAACGAGAGGCGTTACAGGTGTGGCTATGTAGCAGTATTTTGCAAGCTAACTTCACTATTTTCAAAAAATGTGGCAGGAACAAATGTAATTTTAACAATGTGAAAATGTGTAATACCATCATTACAAGCGATATAAAGAAATAAAAGATGCCAACTACACTTCCTAGTCTAAAACGAAGGTTAGCTGTTGATTGTGATGTGTCCTGGTGATAAAGCTGAAAACCTCCCTTATATTAAAACTTGTACATCAATAACTTGAACTGGTTTCAGGGACGCAGTGATACCTCAGAGGTTCAAAGACATTTCTTCAAATCAGAGTTTTCAATAACACAACCTTTTAGTTCCAGAAGTTTAATCCATATCTGCCGGTGCTTGTTTAAAAATACAAACAGCCTGCCCTTCTTTCATCTTCACTGCTGACATTTTGTGAATTCCTTTAAGACATTATGTGGTCTCTACAGTGACAGAGATGTCTTTGCGGAAAGCACATCACACCTGGATGAAATACTCACAGTGAATAGGTGAGGATTATGAGGTGGCAGAACCACCTGAGGTCAGGACTCCATCTTCACACCTCTGCAGCGCCTGGGGCTCCGAACACATAGTCATCGTCACAACCTCCTGCAGGAAGGCAGACAGAGTACACAATCAATCACTGTATATGAACTCCGCTGACAGACTACATTGAAGCCATTGTTGCCTCACTGTTCAGAGCTTTTCCACACACTTCTGTCTGTTTGTTGACACTGTAAATCGATCTAGGAGCAAATCTCCTGCTCTGGCATCAACTATTCCACTCCAGAGATTTCAGCCACAGAATGAAATGATAAGCTTAAAACACATTTGTGCAGAATGTGCAAACTTATCTGAAAACATCTGCCTCGATCAGAGACTCTAGCTGTGTCCAAATTCTTCAAACTGCAGAGGGATGGCTTGGAACTTTTGTTTTAGAGCTTGGATTTAGATTTCTGATTACATTTTGGACCTCGTTCATGTTTGGCAAAATTTAAAGCCTCTAACAAAACTATTTGAAAAGCTTTAGGCTCTCTTTTACATTCATTAGTATAGAACAAAGTACAACACTTACTAGCGTATAGGTGATGTAAGCAAACATCTCATTTAGCACTGCCTAAATTAAACTTTTCACTTTCGTCTAAGGTGAGTACAATACTCTCATCATATCTGTTTATTAAGAGAGTTGGCCACAATATTTGTCACACTGACTTTAAGTAGTTAATTCATTGAGCAATTACACTATAAGGTAATGGAAGACAAAGTCCACAGTCCATTTTTGCCACTGGTTTCAGCTGAAGCTAGTATGAGGCTTCATGAATTTGAAAGCGCACAACTTAGTCTTTTTTAGCACAGAATTCTCTCTTTGTGTTTCCTCAGACAGTGTTTGCAGACTGAAGGGATACATCCTATCAGTTACAATACAGTGCAATGGAGAAGCACATACAGATCATGTGACAAAGACACCAGCTCGAGTTGTCTAACTCTGCTTCTAGTTTTGATACTTCAGGTACATGGTGATACTTTTGTACTTATTTTTTAATGCATAACTTTTTTTGTAATTTCACAGTGTGGTTTTGGTACTTTTACTTGAGTAAGGGATCTGAATTTTTTTTTTTTTCAAGCACTGTAAGTGCTTTGAGTGATGGTACTGCTCTATAGGTGAATATGTAAGGTCTGTGCCAATAAAGGTCTAGTGAAAAAAAATAGTCTCCATGACTCTCTGTATATATACATAATAATATAACACCACACCTTCTGTGCAGAAACTGTTCTATTTTGAGGTAAAAACAACACTGTAACATTTGCAGATTTTAGCACTGTAATAACTAGACTGATGGCGCAAAATGCAAGGTGAGATACTTTCTCAGAGCATGACACATGCTTGCTGTACTGTAGTCACACTGATGTGTTCTTCACAGGAGGCAGCACTAACCATCAGAGGACAGGGAAAGGCTGTGATACAAACTGTCTACTTATAACAGCAGCACCAAACACAGCAACAACAATTCCTTTTCAGGTCATTAGCAACCAGGACGCTAACAGTGAAGTGAGCCCTGCTTGCTCATTAGGTCCCGCAAGCTGCTTAGTTTCCTCTAGTTTACTGCCCGCTGCAGCCGTTGCTCAATATGGATTATTATTTCTGATCACATTACTCTCACTCTTCAATCTCTAATTACTGCTCTGAGTACAGAGGCCATGTTCATCCTTACATGGATTCAGACTGACTCAATACAATTAATCGGTCACCAAGACATTTAGTCAGCTTTCATTTCAAACCTATTTAATGCTGACAATCAGAATTAAGTCTTTTGTGCGGAGCTGTTAAACTGACTCCAGCCGCAGCCTTTGTCGTGGGACTGCAAACACTGATGTCTGATTCTCTGCTCTAGTTTTCTGTCTCCACCTTTCTCGCTCTGTTTTTCTCATAGATTTCTTCCTCATATTTCACTCCCAGTTGCTTTCTCTCCCTATTAATATTATATATTCCTCCCACTCATTTTGTTACCTTCTTTCTTCCCACACCCACCAAACCATGCACACAAATCCAAGTTCTTTTTGTCACATGCACAACAATTACAGCAAACCAGTCATTGGAAATTAAAATTCGTAGATCTCAGGCCTCTCAAGAATGCGTATATAAATATGTATAAAAGGAAAGCTATTAAGGTCTTATATAGTGCAGAAGATTAAAAAAAAGAGAGATTTACTCCAAGTGTTGGGGAATAGTCAAATTAATATAATTAAACTAGTAGTTTCTACATTTTGCAGAAGCTTGCTGGTTGTTCAACTGCATTATACTTGTGTAGTGATTCAAGGAATTAATTATGACATCTTTAGCTGACCACCAACCCCCATACACAGGACGTATGTGACTGACTTACTGAGTGAGATAGTTACTGAGTGAGTGACTGACTGAACTACTTGTTCAGGGGGCGGGGTTGCTCGAGTTTTGTTTTCAAACATTGTTGTCATTGGCCCATTGGTAATTGCTAGCATCCAAACACCAATTGGTGCAAAAGCATTATCGTTCTTCTGGCAGCGAGACGTTATTGGCATACGCGTTGTATCGTGCAATCTCACACACTTAGTTGGGTTTGACACATTTAATAGAATGTAATCCTAATTGATCCATAAGACGTCAAGTGACAGCCCTGCAGGTTATTATATGATTAGGGGTATTACTGCTTGTTTGTATTGCTAGGACAAATACTAACTACTTATATAAAATAAATATCCATACCATAGACACTACCATTAACTTTAACTGTTACACATTGCCAACAAAAACCCAAAATCATATTGACCAAACACGGTCAGCCATATAGAGGGTTTTCACAGCGCGTCATCGCTACCTGAAGTCGCCATGTTGGAGATACTAAAAGAATGAATGGAGTGCAATGGAGAACTGTGCACTTGCGACACTTAAAGTGAATTTAGCCATGTCTAAAACTCAGAAAAGCTCCTTAAAACATGTCCAAGATGCAAGGGGATACAGGGAAGGACTTGGACCACAAGAAAAGGCTCCATATTTTCAGAGAGTGTTTCCAACATGGCGACTTCCGGTAGCGATGGCGCGCTGATGACGCGCCGTGAAAACCCTCTATACTAGGTTTTGACCTAGTTTTGTGGTGTAGTTATCTACTGAAACCACAAACAAATTTAAGGGTTTAAAAGACAAGGAATTGCTTTTTAAAGTCATGTTTTACAATTGCTTCTCTACTGTAATTAAACCTCCTTTGAACAGCCCAGTCCCTCTCAAGAATATACCAGAAAGCAGGACTGTCATCTGTGAAAGATTTCTGACTATAGTTTTTGATGTTTTGAATCTGATTTTGTCAAACTAAACTTGGATATACTAGGTGTCAATAAGTCATTGGCTATTTAAAACACATGCCCAGAGAGGTTTTTGATTGGACTGGTTGGTTTATGTATGACTTGTGAAGAATGGGCACTTGTGATAAACTTTATTGAGTGGCCTTTTTGCTGGCATGCTTTTTGTATTAGACTTTGTAAGAATTCCACATGCAGTTTGTACTACTTTTTCAAAGTATCTTTAGTTTACCAAAGTAGATTTCTCCCTTGAGTAGCTGCTTGATACAGATCAACTTCTTCCAGTGTGGTTAGGGTTATTAATAAGTACCTTAGAAAACTCTGCTTGGAAAGTAGCCTCCTAAACACTGTCACGCTGATATATCACCAATGAATCATGGTTCACAGGCATTTTGGTTCATTAAAGCTTTCTTTCTCTGGTTTTGTACAAAGAACTTTAAAATGTTCCCCAAAAATGAAACAGGTCTGCCCGGGACATGATGTTTAAGGAACCCTGTGTCACAGCAGGCAATAAGGTGGAATGTTGTGCAATCATCCACTGTGCTGAATGAGAAAACTTGCCGGCACAGGCATTTGTGTACAAACAGTACAGCACGCTAAAATATCTTGTTTCCATGAATAACTGCGTGCTTTGCTTTTATGGTTATTTCTTTATTAAAACATGCCATTTCACCTCCAGCTTTTCCCTGCATGACCCAGTTGAGAGCTGCAGTGAGTCTCAGCTGGCTGTTTCCAGCTGACGGTGCACTCACACCCCAGCAACTATATTGGTAACAGTTACCACTTTAGAATAGGAAGGCGTGATGTGATGTACTCTGTAATTACATGCAAACATAACAATGAGACGGAATGAAGGCAAATATATTACAGAGAGGTGCAGAAAAGAAGAAACTGAAAACACCTTAAAGGAGAAAAAAATGCTTGGAATGTAAATGTGTTGAGTTTGTGTCCCATCACAGATTTTATTAACTATAACCAAAATCTTACTGTGGCTGGCATGCAGAGATATTGCCGTGAGCGACTATTTGAAAAGGTTTGTCATTATATGAAAAAGGCAACAACAGAATTTCTCTGAATGATCCTATGCATGCTTTCTGAAATGCTGCACAGGGGAACAGCTGGGATATACAGTGTTAGTTTCTGGTTAAAAGCTCACTGAAGGACTGCACAAACATGGATATTAGATAGTTTAGCAAAACACAACATCTATGTTTAAAAACCACGGTATGGTGATGAAAAAGCTGTGGCTACTTTACTACATCCTTCTCAACGTCTTGTTAATGCAAATATATCTTATCAGATAATCCTATGGCTGAAAACCAGACATACAGTTACTGTATTTCTGCACAGTGATTAATGTGAAAACGATGTATACAATGCTTCACAGTGAGCAGTGTCACAAACTGCTCAGTTTAGAGGAGACCTGCAGGTCTTCAGACATTGTCAGCACAGTTCACTGGTAGCCCATTCTATCAGCATTTGACCTTGTCGATGAGTAGGTGGTTCATGAGTACTGCTGCTCACCAATTAAGTCAAATGAGCCATATTTAAATTGAATCCACTGAATGAAATACCACTGCAGTAAGACAGAATACAATCTGGGATCCTGCCCTCTATTAATAAACTCCTGGCTATTTTAAGACTGGAAGAAAAGGAGATATGGAGCAACTTTTTTGGGGGGGGACGGTGAGATGGGGTAAGGGGAATCAGCTGACATTAATTAGCTGACAACATCCGCTCATTAGGTTGTTTGAAGCTTGTACTAACAACAGAGCATCTTTGATGTAATCCAAGGCCTCTGCGGGAAACTGCATAAGCGAAAGAATGTCTTGATTGAACCATGGGAAAAAAAAAATACAGCAACAATGAGATAACATGCAAGAAAATGATGCAGATGATAATAAGTATGTTAGGGTGTGATATCAGTGCAGAGAGACGGCGCTGGCACACCAAAGAACAAAACTCCCACGGGTGTCTCTCTCATGCCTCATATCGATCTCAATCAGCTGCAAGGGCCCGACCAGGCAGTGTCAGCCACTCAGCTAATTGGGAGAAAAACACACAGCGAAGAGACACAGACCTCATTGTGTCTTTGATCCATAAAACATGATGAGTTCAATTCCTGCCTCTCCTTTCATTAACTTAATCAACATGCCAGGAAATGAATAAAACATTTGTTGAGAAGATGCAAAGTGAAAACAACAACAGGAAATGACTTCCTCAAGTGCATCTATGTGCTGGTTAGAGAGTTGGAGTTTTTTTTCTTTCCTCCACGGACACCCACTGTGGCAGCAGCCTAAAGGTCAGAACTCTGGGTTAATAACTGGAAGGTTGCCAGTGTGTGTGTGTGAAAGAGAGACACTCTCCCTTTCCCACCCAACACCCATCAACACCTCCAACAGTGCACTTAACCTCCAGCTGCTGCAGGGAGGCTGTGGTCTGACTGGACAGATGTCACTGTGTCTATCTGTATCAATTAGAAGCACAGTTAGCCTGTAGAACAGCAGGCAGGCATGGAAACTCACCAGAACATACAAAAACGAGGAAGTCATATTTATTCATTATTCATGTTCCCCCTGAATAAAAAAGCCTGTTAGAATTGTAGCATTTAGTAGCAGTTGTATTAGTTGTTGCTGATGTTGTAGCAGTAGTGGTAGAATATTACAGTAGTATTGGTACTGGTTTCCCCTCAAATACTGGGAGACTGATTGAAGGTGATGCAGAGTTAACACGGTGGGTGTCAGACTCCGGAAGGGAGTGGAGGTGGATGGATTAAACAAACGGCAGACTTTCACCCAGAAAAGAGGGTTCATGTCCCGTGTGAAAAAAAAGTAAATTACTTTGACTTGCATTTTTCTAAGTGACTTCCATGGCTCACGTTTTGTGAATCACAGATTTTACAAACTTGCGCTTTTTACATAACTTCCGTAACTTATGTTACTTCCGTGGCCCATGGTTTGTGAATCACTTTTCATTTAAAGTAACTAACGTTTTTTACATAACTTGCAATTTTTACGTAACTTACGTGGCTCACATCACCCTTGTAACTACTTCATTTACAGCATTTCTGTACATTAATTTACTTTTTAAACTGTCTTTTATAACATCTTACCAGCACGTTTTTTGCCCTAAGGTCAGTGGTTTGTGGCATAAAATCCCAGAAATAGCAGCCTTTTAAAACCACAGACCGTACATATATGTATAATGATGTGTGTGCTGTTTTTAGAGTCTGCTCTGCTGTACCATGAGCCGCTTTTGACAAACGCTCATGTGTGGTTATAGTTGCTATTGACAAACGGTCTATTCTAGGTTGGAGATCTTGTTGGCAGTAGTACCAGTTGTAAAAGTAGCAACAACACAAGTTGTAGTGCTGTGTGGTGTATTAGCAATATTTTTAGGTGTGGAAATACTGACAAGGATGTGATAAAGAGATGCTGTAGTAATTTTTAGAGGAACTGTAGTAAAAGATATAGTGTTATCATTATTAGCTTTAGCTCTAGTAGTGCAAATACTAATGATTAGATGGAGTGATAGTATTTATTCCAATAGTAAGAATCATAATGGTGTGGTACCACTGTTGTGGAAATTTGGTTGTAGTTGCACTATATATGTTATGTTATATGTAACAGCAATAAGAAGAGCTGTAATAGCAGTAACAATTGCTACAGTAGTGGTGGTAATAGAACCAGTTGTATGGATAGCATTAGCAGCAACATTTGTGCTATCAGGTTAGTGGTAGCATTTGTAGCCATGGGAACAGAATCAGAAATAGAAGTAGTGTTTAGTAGTATCAGTGTAGTAATACCATTGGCATTGGCAAATAAGCTCTAGTGTTTACAATGTTAGCAGTATGAGGAGTAGTATGAGCAGTCCTTGTTATAGCAATTTTATTTGTAATAAAGTAGTGCCAGGCCATAGAAGTACTAGTAATGTAAGTTTACGCAGCATAGAAATTATCTATATGGTATATTTCTAGTGGTATTAAAGTAACAGCTGTCATACTGGTAGTGGTAGTTGTAGAAATTTCAGCACAGTAGTAGTTGTAGTAGCAACAACAGTACCAGTAATAGCGGTCATGATAATAAAAGTCGTTTTCATTCTAACCACACAAAAGAAGCTGATATCGGTGATTGGTTTTCTTCTCTGGTTATACATGTTTTTTGTATAAAGCACACAAAATAAATCCTTAAACCCACATTGTTCTCAACATGCAGACTGCTGTGTTTGACTAACTGAACATTGGATCTTTCCTGTCCTTCACTAAACACTGATGTCACCAATGTAAACTGTCAGTTAAGTTCTGTTCAAGGTCTCCCTGATTACTCACTGCATTCCAACGCTCGTTTTTAATATTTACTCATACAGCAACACAGCTATAAAGCAGGCTCTAGAAGCACAAGACAAGCACAGAAAATCTATTTTTAGAGACATCATCAGGCTTCTTTTTATTCCAATTCACAGATGGAGAGCAACAAAGCTTATTTGTTGGAATGGGTCTCATTTCCGTAGATAAAAATGGAAAACATTAAAGTCCAGACTGCTCTAAATACCACTGGAGTGGAAGGACACTCTAAGTAATGCAACTGAACCGAGCAATGTACGTGTGTGTGTGTGTGTTCCATGAGCTGAGCAGTTCCAGTATAATAATAGCACTAACAAGATACCAGATCCCTATTATTCTGTGTTTGTGTTCCTCATCCACAGAGAGCCAGGGTCAGCTGCAGAGCTGAAGCTAGTCAGAATTCAGTTTCTTCATCACAGCCTCAGCGTACCAACACAGGGGCCTGAACCCAAACAGTTAAAAGAGGGTCTCCCTAATCACTGTGCCACCTCATGCCTCAGCTGACTTTCAGCAGTACTAAGAGGGACCTTTTCATGTCTTGATGTTCCTGCATGAACAACAGCATGATGGCAGGTTCAAATGGAAAGATGGGAAACAAAAAATGAAGGCTTTGGCAGGCGAAGTGGGCTCACTCTGCTGCATGCAAAGCAGCTTATAGGCTTTGAGGACAGATCAAGAATGTTTTATAGATCAATAAATGAGAGATGTACAATAAGGCCATGCTCTAGTGATTGAGAGATACACAATCCTTGCACAAAAATGCTACAAAGCAGATTAAAGAGAGGTGTTTAGACACTCTAAAACTGTACCCGTTTGGAGACCTGTGTCTCCTGTGACTCTTACTCAAGCATACACATCAGGAAGATCATCAGAGATGGAAAATCAGTCAAAATAATGAGATACCGACTGACATTTTGAAATACTTTGAGAAAAGATTAAAAATGATCAGATGATTTGAGGTCAAATTGATCACATCAAGCTTTATTCAATACTCTTGAAATCTTCCACCCGCTCTTACCAATCTGTGTATAAATAACAAAATCTATACTTGGGAATTACGTGCAATGCTTAGGCCGAAAACAAATACAGCATATGAAACGCACAGGACGGTTTCTAAAAATAACGATCCAACCGGTTGCTGAACATAGTAAGGTTAATTGTTGTAAAAGTTTAGTCGAATTTAAGCAACAAAACCACAGGCGTTATAGAAGACAGATGCCAGAAGTAAAGTAGTTACCAGGACGACTACTGAAAGTGACAGAAAAGTTAAGTGGAAGTTAAGAGATGTTTGAATCTAGCCTGATCTTACAAAATTATGTAAAATGACCATGTTTGTTTTAACACCGAAAAACGTGCTTGCAGCACGTAATGTGTGTAAAATACACATACATTTACAAAAACAAACTTTTTTACAACAGTGAACCATAAGTGTGTGCGTGCAATTTATAGAATGCACTGCTGATTCACAGACTTTACATTGGCATTGTTTTACATGCTGTGCCATGCATTTCATGCTGCCAACACGTACTTTGGTGTTAACACAAACGTGGTAATTTCATGTAATTTTGTAAGATCATATGGTTTACTTTTGTTTTCACACGCGGCATGAACCCCATTCTCCTGGGTTAAAGTCTGCAGTCTGTTCAACCCACTCACAAACGTCACAGCTTTGGTGCTTCATACACCAACCATTCAATTTTAAGTCAAAACTGTGAGAACACTAAGCATTTAATTAGGATTATCAATAATTTTTAACTCACATTCCAGAATTTTCACATTTGCACTTTGTTTTTAATTATCTGTAAGACATTAGTATTTTCATTTTATATTCATTTGTTCCCTTTCCTGGCATTAAAGGGCTCATATGTAATGTAGAAGAATGTGTGCGTCAGTGATAATTAATCGTGTATTCTCCTGAATTCTAATCTGTTACATAAGCTCCTCCATTACAAAGCTATACTATCACACAGCAACAAAGCATTGTCTTTGCTGTTATTCCATGACACCTGGTTCCTCATATGAGTTGGTGAAAAAGCTCTTATTCCCCAAGGTTTGAATGAAGATAAAGTTGTAATTTATTCCAGCATCACTTTGACAACCACTGCATAAGCAGACTTCTTAGAAAAAAAAATGCACCCTGACTCAAATGTATTCATTAAGCAGTTTTAACAAAGCAATAAACAAATCCGACACAAGAGCTTTACAGAGTAATGAATGACATGACAAGAGACAAGCAAACAAATCACAAGATACATCCTCACATATATGAGCATGAGCACCATCATGCATGTCTAAAACATCTTCCACGCTCTCCTTGAGGAGCAATTAAGACCTCTCTGCTGCAAAATGTGTCACAGAGCAGGTGGGACTTTTCAGCACTTCAATGAATGTATTCATATTTTGCACCAATGATAAAAGTCCTTATTCATTATGTTTTATGTGTGTGTCTGTGTGTCTCTCCAAACTATAGAGACACAGCCAGTTTCACCTGTGGATTCCCTTAACTGTCAGATATACAGAATTCCATGATGTTTATTGTGAACTTGTATCATTGGGTGATATTTTGTTAGAACAAAGCTACAAATGTGTGAAACAATAAAGGATAGAATGTGTATTTGTCCAATTGGGAATTTTCAATTAAACTTATATACACCTTATACAGGGTGTCCATGAAGTATCTTGACAATTTATAAGGCAATTGATGAGATATCTTCTGGATTTGTTGTATGTCCTCAGTGGTAATCAAAGTTTTTAATCACATTGCATTTGTGTATTTCAGGTACCCTGGTGATGAAATAGATTGTGGTAAATTAACTCATATACAAATGGCTACTTCTCAAGAGAAGGCACAATGTGTATCATGGTTTATTGAAACAAACTTGGGATACTTCTTTCTGATGTTAAAGATATCGTGCATGGAACAAAGATACGGGATTGACCTAAAGCAAAAGATCACTGATGCCATTGTGCCCATTGATGAGGCTCTGCTACAGCAAACATGGCAACAAATTGAATACCATCTTGATGTGCTTCGTGCAACTAATGGTGTCCATGTAGAGGTGGATTAAATGAGTCAAAGAAAATGTAAATATCTAATCCTCATTTTGTAATAATTTCCACATATTGGTCTGTTCAACTGCTTTTGTAATACATTTTTTAAGTTGTAAAGATACTTTATGTAGACCCTGCATATTAATAAATAAACCAGAGAAAGAGTGAAATAGACAAAAACTGAATCCATTTCCCTGAAGTAAACAATATGATTCAACCATTTGCTACATAACTAAACGAAAGCATCTATTTCGGAGCCTGTACCTCGCTAAAATGTTCCTTCCCATTGTGCTGTAGCCCTGTCGAACCAAGACCAGGCTGCATAGCTCCGTATGCAATGGCAGATGGTTGCACCGCGGACTGATATCCACACCTAGGCAATCTGCAGGTTCAGGGCCAGCTAGCTGCTGCCATGCTGTCAGTGGGCGGGTGATAGTCCGTTGGCAAACCAATAATAGAATTAATCAGCTCTGTCATCACTGGATCGGACCAACAGCCAGGGGATATGTGCAGAGTTCTGCTGGGGTTGTTTTACAGGGCTGAATTGCAACTTTACTGGGATAAAACAAATAGAGCTACATCAGAGCTACAACATTTGAGCCTGTCATTGCAGTGTGGGTAGCATGTAAATTACTGGCGTTTGACTTCATCTGCATATACTACCCGCACTGCAATGACACAAAGCTGGTTGATAATTGGCAAAGCCTCCCTTTAAGAAACAAACAAAGAATGCTACCAAGCCGACTGGACTTATTAGACTGAAGGACATTTGCATGTAGCACTTAACTTATGAAACAGGAGAAACAGCTGCCATGTGGATCTGCTGTACAGAACAAAATTCTTAGTTATGTGATGCGTTGTTAACTGAGTGACTTATTTTTGAGTTCATAATGAGGTTTGGTGAGTGTTGCAGTGACAGTGTGACATCACATTTGACATCATGCTGATATTTGGCTTTACACTGTATTCTGATACATGAATCTAAATTCAAACAAAACATCAGCCTTAAGAAATGCCAGTGTGAGGTTTAAGTGCAACCTGTCAGAGATCAGAAACGTTCTGTGATTAGTCACCATATGTCGAAATCCACTGCACAAAAAGTCAGGTGTCACCTGCTGCTCGGTTATAAAAAACGAAGACTATCCATCACTTTGTTTCCCAGAATGGGTAAAGCACAACCTGTGTAAACACTACAAGAATCTTTGTTTGAATCTTTTTATCCAGTGAGAGGTTTTCCCTTTTCTTAGAAATATATTATCAAACCCTCTGTGCCAGAATGACCTTATCCATGTTAATGACTTATGGTACATGCCATTGTTTCAAAAGCAATAAAACTAAATCTCTATTTTCACTTTACTTTGACTTGAATATAAAATAATACTTCCAAACACTGGTTTAAGGGTGATAGGGATACAATCAGTATATATTTGTGTCACAGTATTGATAACGGTCTATGATACAGCAAAATAGAGAATTTAAATTGATAAATACTTGAAATTGTAATCAGATTAGAATATCTGTTTAAACCTAATTCTGTAGATTAAAATCCAGATAATCAAAGTTCATATTTTTAATTAATGTTTTTCACAATGGCAAGAGATTTTAAAAGAATAGTACAATAAACAAATTCATATAGATTTGTCATTTCACAGTATATTTCTTTATATTGCAAACTACGACCAGTAATGTGCTGCTGAAGTGCTCTATATTGCAAACGGTGCTAACAGCAAAAGAAGCAGCAAATGGAGAGGTAATGATCTAAAAGAGAGATAAAGCTCTTTGATAAAGCGTCACTCAAACGATCAGCAGGTCTTAATTTCCCCAGGCACTGTCTACATTACAGTGACATGTGTATTTCACCTAGTGTGAGCCTTTCTTTTTATCTACAAAATGAGAAGGATGAGAAGATGGAGGTGAAGTTAAAAGCAGATAAGGATGAGGATTGGTCCATTCCAGGGAGAATATTTTGGCTTTGTAAACAGCTCCACCTCTCACAGTATAGCCATAAAACAGCTGTGGTCGGTACAGGAGCTAACACCCCACAGCTTTATCTAACAAATACATTACCCAGCACTCCCACATGGGTACCATGGGGGCATATGCATCTGCAAACCGATAACGCTTATTCTTTGCAGATGGCAACAGCAGCACCTTAGTTGTGTTATTCAATATATATATATATATGTGTCTGTGGAGACAGAATCAAACCAAAGGGACTCATCAACCTTGGAAATAGGAATAGAGCAGACACAAAGGCGGGAAGCCCATTTGCTTTGTGGTAACACAAGCTAGTGCATGACTGGCCGCACCCATTCAGGATGTTGGGCACGTCTACCTGGGTGAAAAGCAATCACGGACTCCGTCCAATGATTAAATCAAAGATGAGCCTACGTTGCCCGACCCCATCCTCTCTGCTGCTGCTAATGGGATTCTCTGAGACTCGGGACAGGTGTGGAGCGGTAATGAGTGACAGTGCTGCAGGGGAAATATTTGGCCAGCACTGCTCACCTTGATCTTCACAACTCTGATGAGGCTATACATACCACCTCCCATTTTCACTTGATCTGGAGCTGTCAGGCTTCTCTGAGGGATCAACACACGGGATCACGTATTTGACAAGTTGAACAGGAAGCTGTGCCCCAGATGCTAGCTCCGTATTGTTGCTTTATTCACGAGAGAGCACTTTTCACCCTGGAAACAGACAGTTTTGGCTGACCCGGTGCTCTACAAGGTAGTTTTTGAGATCTGAGAAGATGCTGACATCGAGAAACACCAACGGTCGGATGATCAGACAGGTTGGAAGTAAACCCTCCAATGAATGTGAATAGTAAAAGTATAGCTGTCAGTTGTGGCAAACATTCTATGATGGACTTTGTTGTGGTGATTGCCCACATGATTGGCCTCATTTAATAATGATTACCAGCTTTTACTTGAGAATGATAGTATTAAATCATAATTAAATATATGACAGAGCAGCAAACTGGTCAAAGTCTATCCTGACACAACCCTTGTTGATATACATGTGGTCGCAAATACTACTAATGCTTCTGAGAAACTGACTGATCACCACAGCCTGAATGTTTATTGAGGCTAGACTCCTACCTCTTAGTTCGAGGTTAATCCAGGCCAGTTACAGGTCACACAGTTAGTGAGATTAACCAGATCTACCTCAAACTGCAGTTTCCGCGTCACTTTGGCATTAGAAGGCATTACTGCGCTATATGCATGATTGAGTGCCGCCCAATGATTAAAAATATTGAAATGATTGAAATGACATTTTTAGATACATTTGAGTAGCATCCTGCCCCACCTTTCATGAAATGCTCCCACCAAATTGCAGATATGAGTTTCTCTGTGGGATGTGATAGTTATTACTTCGGTTACCTAGTTGCTCGCTTTCTTTATTGTTCTCATTGAAGCTATAAAGTGTGTGGTGTTTCTTCATACCACGCAGTTCTAAATTTGATTTGTGGGTCCATGCTGACTCACAGCTGTGTGTGTCCTCAAGAAATGCTTTACAGTAATTGACTTTAAAGTGTTTGAACACCATGATGCCAAACACTTGAGAAACTACATCCACAGACGCTCCTTGCATTTTAAGAGTTTTTTTTCTGTTTGTTAATACTTGGAAGTAGAAAGTGACACAGATTCACATGCAGAAAACAGGTTATTTGTGTTATAATTGGCCTTATCTGCTGTTGTTACAAGTGGAAAAGCAGAGAAGCAGAGTTTGAGCAGCAGTCCAGACCACCAAAAATCAACTGTATGAGCTGATCAGATAAAGTGGCCTTATCAAATAAATATATTTTTGTCACGTAACTAGTATACAGTACGCATATCATCAGGTTAAGGCAGGGATGAAACACAGTTGGGAAAACATGTTAAACTAGAAAAGCACTCTGAGAGCACAGACCTCCGCCAAGGCAGTTCAAATTCTCAAGTTATGTTCCTAACAGACAGACAGACAGACAGACAGACAGACAGACAGACTCCAGACGAAACATAACCTCCTTGGCGGAGGCAACAATGTATTTTTCTTCATTTAAATCAGTTACTCTTTTGTTGAAAA
>CAFUXE010001368.1:87559-104319 GCA_903364295.1 Serranus cabrilla
TTTTTGTCACGTAACTAGTATACAGTACGCATATCATCAGGCTAAGGTTATTGCAGACACTGAAAATTTCATCCAAATCCATCCAAATACATCCATAAATTCTCGAGTTATGTTCCTGACAGACAGACAGACAGACAGACAGACAGACAGACAGACAGACGAAACATAACCTCCTTGGCGGAGGTAACAATGTATTTTTCTTCATTTAAATCAGTTACTCTTTTGTTGAAAACTGTTATTATAAGCCCCTCACAGAGGATCCCTGAGTCAAAATCTGTGAAGTGATTTTTTTTAGTACTGAAATGATGTTTCAGTTTGGCATTGCAGTGGATTGTAGGGGCCAAGCAGCTCATCTTTGAGCATGTTAATCCTGCCATGCTCACAAATGAACTGTAAGGAATGACTGGATTCATCTGATTGGTCAATCACATAATGCAATGAACAAATACACTACAGACAAATCTAATGAAGCCAATTCTCTAGGCTGGAGGTTAGGAATAGGGCTTGCAACCAGAGAGTCGCCAGTTCAAATCCCAGGATTTGACCGGTAACCCAACCCAACCCAACCAACACAATGTGCTGCCAACTGCTCCTAAGCATGATGTGTTCACTGGTGTGTTAAAGGATGGGTTGAATGCAGAGGATAAATTCACTGCTCGCTGTTTAAGTGTGTGTGTGCCAGAAAAACTGAATCTTAATCTTAATTCAGAGACCCAGAAACTATCACTGGGTCCCTAGCTAACACATTTTTATACAGAAATATGTAACATTTGAGCACAATATGAACTAAAATTAAAAAATATATCATAACTTGATACAGTGTCCTTCTAAAGTGCAGAACAGGGCCACGGGATGATAATAAGTAATAATATTAATATTACTAATTGAACCTAAGTGGCACTGCTTCCCAAACAGGGACCCTACAGGGATCTTTATATTGATGCCTGGTTCACAAGTATTATGTCTGTTTTGGTTACTGAAACATAATCAAATGAAAGAGAGGAAATGATTGCATGTTTGTGGTACAAATCTAATTAAAGGGGCCCCTGGTATATTGACTCAGTACATGCTTTCAGTCAGATAGATGTGAGACAAACTACTGTGGCTGAAGCACATCTGCTGTGGCAACATTGGCTGTGTTGTGGTCACATTCTCACTGCAGCCTGTAGTCCATCACTTATGTTTTGTGTTATTTTTGCTCATTTTTGTTGGGCTCAACAACAATGCTAAATGACTTGTACTTGTCATTTCCAGGTGGAGTCACAGCTGGGGATTTCCCTCAGGTAGGGAGGTCATTGAGCCATGTCAGCTTGTTACTCAAAAGCGGTTAGAATCACTGCTCTAACTGATGCAGATACATTGCAATCATGAAAAAAGTACATTTAACAGTTTGTTTACTCCCTGCTTGCTCCATCAACTAAGTCCTCTGTCTTGGCTAATGTTGCCCCTGTGACCTTTTTAGTAGTGATGTCCTGTTTGACTTGTAATCCCTGGCCTTCAGATCAGTGAGGTCAGTGGTAGAAAGCAAATACATTATTCTATATGATCTGAAAACATCTTAATACAGCTGTTGTTATCATGCCACCTGTGAAGTGCATTTACAGTACATGTACAGAGCTAACAGACATCAAGTTTGAGCTACTAACCCTATCACAAATGACCATGGACACACATTTAGATCACCATGTGTTTTAAATTTACTTATGGAGCAGATGAGCACAGCTGCAGTTGAGTTAGTTTGAATGCACCACTTGCCTGATAATGTGATGATTAAGACATCTCAGAAAGCAGTTGAGTATAAAATGAGCTGGAAATATTGGTTTAACAAATCTCTAAAAATTAAAGAAATTCTATATCTTTGTGGGCTCCACAAGAATGAACGCTATATGAGAGGAACTGATGGAATGTATATGCTGCGGTCACCGTTACTTCACAAAGGCAGACTGAAATATGTTGTGTGGTGCTGAAAGGACACTGAAGTGTCACTAAAGTGGTTTTCATTGTCACTTTATAATTTGTGTGAGTGAAATAATGATAAGAAGAGACAAATGCTGATTTACATCTGCTCTGACTCTGGCAGATGAAATCTCTAATAGTGCTGCTGCCACATATTAAATAGCGGTAAACACTTTTGTCTGTGTCAAACTGGTCAATCAAACAACACAGGGATTAAAGCAAAAATTGTCTGATTAAATTTGTTTTTAACTTGGCTACGGGGGGGCAATGAAGCACAAAAGAGAATTAAAAAGACAACAGGATCGGCCAAATCATAGCCTCTTGAATCTCGACCCATTCTGCCTACGGTAGTACCAAAGAGGTTGCAACGCACATTTGGAAAAGGGAGCGAATGTAAATTTGAACAGCAGAAGGCAGAAAAAAATTACACAGTGCACGTTTAAGTCAATAATACAGTTGTACAAAGTTTCATTAAATAACTTACCAGGATACGGTTGCAAACCTTAAACTCAAAAATGCTGAGCTGGGCTAAAACAACTATTTTCTTCAGGTTAGGGAACATTGTCTCTGAAGCTGCAAAGTGATCACTGCAAAGCCAATCTCCTCCCTGTCACAGGGCAAAACAATGATTAGAATAGGGTTGTTAAATGAAATGGAGCGAAGCCTGCGAGCTAGTTCAGGCGACAACTCGAGCTGCGCTGCCATACACATGACATGCCTCACTCTCCATACATCTTCTAACAAACACACCCCTTATCCAATCTGGCGGTCTATTTAAACTGAGCGTGATCCTCTTCCTCGCCCTCTGCTGCTGCTGCTGCTGCTGCTGCTGCTGCTGCCTGCATATCTTTGCCACTTGTTGTCCCTCTGCGTGCCTCACTGCCGCTGCCTGCATCTTTTTTTATATTATTATTTTTATATATTCTAAGTCAAGTCAATATCACAAATGACCCATTTTCATCACAGGGCTTTGCAACCTGTGCAGCCTACAACACTCTATCTTTTGATCTTCACCTTGAACCAGATACCAGCCCAGAACCTAAACCACATGACCTCTATTCTCCATGGAGACCTGGAAAGAGGGCAGTGTTTCTCCCTGTGGAGACAATATGTCCATATACATAGAACTCTAAAGAAAGGGCCCAATCACTCCTAATTTCAAAGAGAACATTCTTAACAAATATGTTCAAATAAGTAGTTCTTACATGAAGCCCATTGCAACAAGTGAAACAAGGCAATCAGAGATGGCAGACTTCACCCCATTCACATCACTATGATTTTGGCTATGATGGGGATATTCAATTGAGTTCTTGCAAATAAAGAAATCACTGACGTTATTTATCAGATTTTCATATGATAGTAATTATTTGATATTATGCCAGACATATTTGCAATCAAATTTGATATGAATGAAGTGGAACTCTGGATTGGCGTTATTTATATATTTATTAATATGGCAATATTTATTTACATAGTACATGAACATAATACATAACATAAAAAAATAGTCTCCATCTGCAACTATTTACAAGATACAAGAATCCGAAAATGGCATGACCTCGGTTTGACCCTTCAAGGTCCCCCAAGGTCAAATTCAACGGTGTCATTGGAAAGCTATCATATGGTTTCCTATAGATGCTCCATTATAACTTAGTCGCTATCTCCACTGGTTTTTTGAGATATAGTCATGTATATCCAGGTGTGGAAACACACACAGACACCGCAGCCAAAAACAAAACTTCACTCCCACTCTGCGGGGTGAAGAAACTAGCCACAGTTATGAGAGTGAACTACTGGAGACACTTTGTTTAGTGAAAAAGACCTCATGAGACATATCTGCATTTTTTTGACACATGAGCCGTATCCTTTGTTATCTTCTCCTGTGCAGCCTGGCTAAAACTTTGGAACTTGTCTTTCTTTTACTTAAGGGTTTCATACTTTTTAGGGTCATGCTGTCCCCACTGGGGAAAACAAATAGATATAATAAACTCATGTGACATCGGCAAAATAGTTAAAGACAAAATGAGGCCAGGAAGAACCAGACTGGGACAGACTTGTACAGAACAGTGTGCTCTTCTGTTTGCTTGGTCTCAAATGAAGAGCTAGAATTAGCTATCCATCTGCCAATTAGGCAGTCCACATGCCTACAGGAAACACAATATATATCCATTATGTGTGCTCACAAGAGGCAGCAGACCCCACAGGGTTGTCTCCCTTGCAATTCATTACTGCGATATGCAATCCTTCCCTTGGGGCAGAGCCAACACTATTACCCTGGACACACACCGTATCTGCCTCCCACTGCTGATATCACAATCTGTGAAACTCAAGGAGAGCTAGCGGTCCTTCACACGGACCCTCCTCCTTCTCTGATAAGCTCCCATTACACCAATGTCATATTTGCACTTCTTATCCACACTGCCTCCAAGCACACTGCCAACATGTGAACGTACACAGCCTTCCAGTGAACACGGCACCTCACACACGCAAGTCATCACCCCATTCCCTCCTCATCATGGCCTCATTTGCTTTCTGTCATTCATTTCACCATACTTTTACCATATTTCTTGTCTGTTGCATTTACTAGAACAGGCAACACAACAATGTCACACGTGCATTTATTGGCTGGGTTATCTAACTGGAGGACCACAACACTACTACAGGTCACTTGTTATGGAGGTAAATATCTACAAGTCAAAACCTTTAGGATATAAGGCACTGAGAGTCTGAAATAAATCATAACACCATAATCAACAAGAGCTCATCTCTGTTCTAATGTTCAGGTTCTGAGTGTAATTTTGTGTGATACTAAGCAGACGACACAGTCATTTTTATCATAAAATAAGCAGTTATCAATAGTCTTAAACTGAACCAAAAAAGACATACTTTACGAAAAACTGAACAGCTCAGTTAATTATATATTTTTTTCATTTGTATTTATTTATTTTGCTATAATATATGACCAAATAAATGAGTCAGCATGAACTGTCGTTAAGTCGAACCACAGAAGTTAAAAGGACTTTACATTCCATTGCTATGTCTCAATGACTGCACAACTGAGTCTTATTAGTTAGTAGAATTAAATAAAATCTGATTTAAATATCGTGATGGATCAAATACAATTTAACCGAGCTAGTGAGGGAGTACTCAAAGTCGATTCCAAAAAGATTTCGACATTTCGGCTATTTCTACACAGTTCTCAAAGCAAGTTTAATGAAATTGAAAATTCAAAACCAAAATCTAATTAAAACTACTTGAGAATTCAAAACAATTATAACTCTGCTTGGCTGCAGTGAGTGCAAGCAAAACAGTTATACAAGGAGATTTGTGAGACAAAACCACAGCTGCAATAGAGAAAAAGTCAGGGTTTGGCCTGCAATGAATAACTTGGACAGCATTGTTTATTCAGTTAAATTTGCAGCAGCGCATAGAGATTGGAGGCCCCGGTGCGCTGATGCTTATGAAGATGTATGGGTAAGTATCCTCTGGGATACACCTGCTCCGGCAGCACAATCTCTTCTAAGCAATGACTCTGCAACAGCTTTTTTTTTCCTCTGTCTGCTGCTGAATCTTAATCACTGTCACTGGAATACAAGGCAAGTGCTAAAACATTCTGATGGCCTTGCAAAAAACAATGAACATGTACATTTTGCATTCTGTACATCTGTTTTTGATTACCTTGCAAGGTTTAGGATTCATCATACTGTTTCTTAAATAGGAGTCAGAGCCATGGGAGGAACAAACCAACAAGCCAACTGTTCTTTTAGAACAATGCTCAGCTGTTTTCACTAATGAGAGATAAATAAGTTCATCTATTGGAATCTTTCATGTCCTCTGGGGAAGTGTAAACTGTTCCACAACATGATTTACTCTCACTTATGAGTGTCTTGTACAAATAAATCTGTATCTTGCTTGCTAACTAACAGCTAACTGACAGTAGCAAGTGAGCTAGCTGATTGTGACTGACTGATATGCTAGCATGTTCCTGTGAGGGGTGTACACTCTCTGTATGTTCTGTCTCTGCTCTGGGGTCCAAACCAAACAGCTACCAGCATTCACAACAGAATTATCTGGTCACAATGGACCCGTGGGGACTGAGAAGATACAGCAGGCCTTATCTTCACAAGGAGCCCCTTTGGGACAGCAGGCGAGCGCCCCTTGCAGTGGATTATGGATACACTCCTCAAACTCACCACTGGCGTGACTCTGCTCAGCAGCTACAAGGACCAGGCTAATGACTTCAGCCCAAGCTCAGGCTCCTCAAGCCCCTGTTCCAGAAAAATAGTTCATGCTGATACATTCGAAACGCGTTTTGAGAATAAGTTCTGACGTAGCGAACATTTAACTCATGACTGATTTCCTGAATTGAATTCCTGAAGACATATTTAGGATGTGTATTGGGATGAAGACATCCTAATATACATTTTCTGTAATGCGACATTTCAAACTTTCGCTTCAAAATTGAATTCAGCTTTAATGGAAACACAGCTAATGCCTGCTCTGTACATTATGTTTTTTTTGGACATTTTCTCGATGTTCTGTCTTTGCTCTGGGGTCCAAACAAAACTGCTACCTGCAACTCACCAAAAAGAGTAGACTGACAACCAGCCCTGCAAGTTTTTACTACATTACCAAGTCACTGGCACCAGTTATTATCTTAGGCCACACTGGTGTGTGATTGGGCCTTAATGGCAGATAGGTGAAGGTGTGGCCATGTACTGTGCAAGATCATGATCCTCCTTTCATTTTCAATTCTCACTCTGAGCAAGATCTGATTCAGAGCAGGACAACTGATGAGTAAGATATAACCTACAGTTTAGTTGGGTCTATTTAGGTTCTGTTCTGTCCTTTTTAACTTGGCAGAAATGTTCATGGCTGGTCAACCTCTGATGACCTGCTGTGATAGAGACCATTCTTACACTTCATGTGAAGTACCCTGAGAGTTATTTGCTGTCAATCACAGTTGTTCTGAGCAGTGGGAGTCGGTCTGGCTCAAACATGGGGTGAAGCAACAAAAAATCAATTGTGCTGGCTTTGATTCTCTCCTGCAAAGGAAGAACGTTGTCTTCTACTCTCCTCAACAATGTTAAAGAACTTCAGACAAAAGAGGTGAAACACTTTCCAGGTTCTCTACAGAATATGAAAAAAATGATGCATACACCACCCTGGCAGGGAACTATTTCATCATGCACCAGTATACTAGCAATGGAAGAAAATACCTGCTCTGTCAGAGGTGTGTAAATGATGTATTCAACACAAACACCCACAAGTTTCAGTTCAAGAAAGATGACAGAGAGCCTATCATTTTCAATATGCGTGGATGAATCTCTTAAGTCTTCGCCTACGTTGTCATTATTGGCCCTACCCTCCACGCTTGATTTACCAGTGCACCAATGCAGAACACATAGCATGTAGTAGAGGTAGGAGGCTTTTTATTAGAGAATGCATGCAAAAATCCTGTAAATTATTAATACACTCTTGTTATCAGAATCCTCTGTGGACATCAGGGAATTGCAGTTTTAAAAGTCCACAGTGGTGCCTTTGATCAAAGACTGAACTGAAAGGTGCTGACCTACACACTGTTACTACTTTCCACATCCTCTTTTATATGAGAGCTGTGACTGGAGGGGCCCAGCAGGTACAGTATGAAGCACAGGGAAACTGGTTACGCATCAGCACACAGCTGCAGTCTGAGCAGCAGACACTCCCACAGCAGCATAGAGAACCTTTACATCTCTCTGTAGCATCATCAGGCATGACGCTCTGTGTGGCTGCAGCCCATAACAAGACTCCATGTTCCCTGTTGTGTTCTTATGCTAAACACATTACTTGCACTCTCAGGAATATGAATGGCAAACAAATGCATTAGCTGCCCTTGAACGGTTTCCCTCTAGTCACAGTCTGTGAGCACTGTAGTACTGCCAGTCCTAATCAGTTGTGTAGAGCCAGAATGGAGTACATTATCTGCACAGCAACAGCAAAAAGAAATACAAAAGAAAGCTGAGAGATGCACAAAGCTTCTCTCTTTTATAACAGAGTTTTCACCAAGCCTGCTTTCAGACCTCTGGTCTGCCACCTACACCTTATAATTCAAAAGGCAAAACAACTGAGCCAATCAGAGCTTTGGAGAAAAAATAATTGGGGCATCATCTTCCTGTATTAGAGTAGATACACAGCTACAAAACAGCCACAGAAAAATGACAAAAAGTGTGGACACGATTATACAAGTGGACAAGTATGTGACTGATATTACTGGATCAGCACACTAACCTAACTCTCTTTGCTATGAATGTGACAAATGCAAAATAAAACACACTACCCAGGAAGCATGTTTTGCTCATATGGCTGCATTCTGCACACACACACACATATTTAATGTACTTTTAATCTGTAGTTATCTTGTGGCTATAGTGGTTCACATCAAGAAACTGCAAAAAATTGCCCTAAATCTGCAGCATTTCGTGACCTTGAACAACCCATTCATCTTGTGGTACAGATCCAACTAACCCACCTTTTTCTGCACTCTTCTCTTACACTGACCTCTGGTTAACATAAATAACTTCATGTCAGTAATAGAATATGTTCCGTGATGGGAAATGTCACCATGAATTATATAGTAAAACTACTTTCATTTTGTAATTTGTCTTGCTTACGTTTGAGTTCTTTTGGCTTTGTCACCAGACTAGAAAGCACACTTTGAAAGGCAGAAGATTCACAATCTGCTAAAGTAATTGAATCATTAGTATTGATCAATAATCCTATTACTCCCCCGTCTTGATATATGATGGTAATTTTACAATACCAGGCAGTAAAAACCAACAGTAGGTATATCATTTAACAGTGGGAGTGTTTAGCTTGTTTGCTTTTACAGCACCCTGACCAGGAGCAGTGAGAATGCTGTGCTGTGGGTTGGCTCCAACAGGAATCGATTGGGCTAAAAGACACAGTTGCCAGGTATCTGTTCTCTCACTGTGGGGGGGAAGTGGTTCTACAGGGAGCGTGTTTTAAATGAGGCCCTCCGTCAGAGTGACACCTCCACTGCCACAGGCTACAGAGACTATTCACTATGCTGCTAGCTTGCTCTGACTTCAACCGACCTTCAGCAGAGTTGCCACAGAGCCACAAAAACCAGTGCCAATAATGACCAAGGCTAGAACCTGTATCAAGCCCTTCTCTAACTCAAGCATGTATTTCACCCTGTTAAACTGCTAATATGTAGTGTTTAAAAAACATCAAATGTCAGTGGATAGAGGAACTATTGCCATAAACTGCCAAACAACAGTTTAGGGTTTTCCACCCAGGAACAAGTGATCTGCCATAAGTCTCAAATGTTAGCCTTGCTTGTTGATAATAAAGATCAGATGATAAAAGATGAAGGGGTAGTTGTGATTATTATGCATCTATTATATAATCAATTTATATTTAACTAAATTTTACAGCACTAACCAGTGTTTCCCTTACAAAGGCATAGCCATGGCGGCCATTTGATTTTTGCAATCTCAGAAATGTTCAATCTGCACTTTTCAAGAATTTATAAAAAGAAAAAAAAATGTTTTATTCGGTTTTGTCCTTTTCTTTTTATAAAACACAGTTTTAGGTATTTAATTACATAAGAATGGTAAAAAAAAATGTTCTGCTTCTCCTGGGAAAAGGGTGTAAATTATTTATACACAGGGCATTTTTTCACATAATTACTGACAAAAATGGCCAAAAAGGACCAGACGTTTAATGATTATATCTATTATAATGGTGCTAAAGAAGATTACACCCCAATCACGCTGATAAGCCACTGTTTTTTCAGTGAAACGTGCCAAATATTGCCACAACCCCCAAATATTGGTATTGTATGTAAACCTAAATAGACTACAGAGATGAGGATGTTAAGGCTTCACACTTTTTTGTTTCGACAGAAATATTGATTTCTTTCCAGTCACTGCAGTATGGGTGATCGGAGATTATGACATTTGAGCTGCTTGAAGGCTTTTAGCGAGAAATGTCTGGAGACGTTGAATTTCTCTGACTTCTGGAAAAGTATTGACTACTCAATGAAGGAACTATTCATTCAAAAATGTGAACTATTAAATCCTAAACATTAAAAGACACATTCAGTGGTAAAATGTCAACGTTATTTCATTTCCATCTAGCAAGTTGCAAGGGGTACTGGGACGCAGTCGAACTGCATGGACCATTGATTATAGAGCAACCCATGTCATTGCAGTCATAAATACAAGCCACACGTCATGACACTATGTCAAGAAAACCTTTCTGATGTTTTCAGAGGGTATAAATAATGCATTGGTGACTTGTGGTTTGTCACAGGACGGGTTCTGGGGGCTCTGCCGTAACACAGGCAGTAATCTCAGTGGATCCTTCTCCTCTTGTCTCAGAGCTGTCAGAAGATCAGGGAGCCTGCACAGCAGCTCTTTGGCAGGGATAAACAACAACACAAAGCAGCTCATTGAGTCCTGATGGGCTTCTGGCTATCAACCAAATGTAATATCACTGCCACAAATATAAATGACTTGGTTCTCTGCTATGCATCTGTTTATTCAGGGTATACAACCAATTTCAATATCTTCACAAATGTATGTTTTCAGAAATCTGGAAACTGTCTGGATGGAAATCAAACCCTGAAGTAGTTACTGCTTTACATGTTATCGAGCAACAAATGCTGTAACTGTCAAGCGGGTATGAAAAGTGAGATATTTCTCCTCTATGCTTTCTCATCCAAGCACAAAAAATGTCCAGTCACAACAAGTCCCTTAAAGAAGCCCAGCCGGCTGCAATACGTTTTGTTGGCTCTGGATGAGCCGACATGACCTCAATCCGCTGCCTTGCTGGCTGCCGACTTAGATCATGGTCGTCTCAGCCTGTAAGAGCTTCTTCTTCATCAGGTCCAGCTAAAGCCTCATACACACTGCCCATCACTAGCGTGGATTAGAGGGCTACTGCTTGCACATGTTTGAAGCTGTCTGCTCTCACTGAGTCAGGAAAGGCCGCAGCAGCTATTCCCACACCCAAAACATCACCTGAAAACTCCTAAGTCGAGACTTTTGGTAGAACTTATCCTCCTCAAAACATAAGCCCTCAAATCCAGCACTCTGTGGAGATTACCAAGTCAGGGTGAAGGATATAATTCCTACACAAACAAACGTGAAAGTCTGGAAGTGTTAACAGAATTAAAAGTATGATCCCGATTTTTACTTTGAAGTTTTGCATACAACATGCAAATCAAATATCATCCAGGACAGTAATGATCTACTTAGAATGTTCAAACTTCCACTTAAGCTCCTTTGGTCCATTTTATCAAAATGATAAGTACGATTCTGTTGAAATAATTACAATTTTTATAACATTTTGCCACCATAACTGCAGCTGTAACACGTTTTACTCACCTGTTAGCTGTGGAGATGTGGTTGCAGGGAGGCAGCTTTTCAATGGAATTCAAGGCCATCTGTTAAAAAGAAAACACCAAACATAAAAATCAATTCACCAATACCCAAAAGGCTGCAAAGTGCTCTTTCTTAGAAACAACTGAACTCCAAGTATTTCAGGAGAAGAATTTGAAACACTAAAGGAATTAAAATGCTACTTCTTGAAATGGAAAGGGGTTGTCAGTTGAACTATGGATAAAGAAAACAGTAATGTCAGTCAGTTCTTCACTACAATTACCTGAAAGTGAAAAAAGTGAAAACAATGACACCATAGGTCCAAATGTAATATTGTTATGTAAGCAAATGTAAGCAATTTAACTCTTTGTTAATGCAGAAAGAATTTCAGTTAATGACATCATGAGCACAATACTGAACCAGGATAAATGTTGGGTGATATTTAAGCATCAGCGCTACAAAAGTGCTGAGCAATAACAACAGTTGATACGTCACTACAAGCTGAATGTCATTTGAAATGTAATCACAGAAGGCAGTTCAAATCTCTGTTAATAAATATAAGACGAAAGCAGTTGAAAGGTCAGTCGTATGACAACAGTAGGTTAAAGCTGAACCAGTGAGCAGCCCTGCCTCTCTATTTACAACACACTGGTTTTACATAATCAGGATTAAATTAATGGTTTGTGATAAGGGCATCGACTAACAATGTATGTGAATCCATTAATCGATGAATCCTTTGGTCTATAATATTTTTGAAAGACATAAAAAAAACTGTTGAAATTCTACAAAGGCAGCGCTGACGTCTTCAAATTGCTTTTTTTCTGACAAACAGTTCCTTAGAACCATTTACAAGCAAGCATTTATTGAGGAACGTTTCCCCAAGAGCCCTGTAAGTAAAGTTTTACCATAACATAAATGTTGACCAGAACTTTAATAGAGAAAGAAGTGCCCTGTTCCATTGATTGAGACTATAAAGTACATTCAGTGATAATAATGTGGGTGTGAATCCCTGGACTTTCTTGGAAAACCCAAACTAACTATGCAGTGACTGAGCAACAATCTCCGAATCAAACTCAAACTATCATTTTCCTCTTTCCGTCAAGCTCAAAAGCATTTCAATCCTTTGTCAATGAAGGTTAATCTTAGTCATCCTGGTCATAAAATATAGTCGAAATGTGCACGCAATTTTTTACTAAATCCTACTAATTCCAGCCAACACTATTATGTGTATATTGTTGTTGTTGTTGAAATACTCAGAAACCCAAGGAGTTAACCAGTGCTGCAAGCTTGAAGACATTAATATTCCTGTAAAAAAGAGAAATGAAATATGCATAACCATACAGAAGAACACAAAAGCCAGCTCGTACTTCATAATTCAATATCCTCTGGATGGTTGATCCTGGGAATGCTTCCCTTCTGCGTAAAAATGCCGTAGTGCCTGTCTTGCATCTCTCCCTGCATGTCAGGGCCTATATAAAAACCCTCGGCTGGGAATGAATAAACATCAGCATGATCCATGCAGTCATCTGCTGACAGGGAAGTGCTCCGTTACTCAGGTGGGTTGACACTGCTGCCATGGTGACGGCATCTCTATGCTGCCTGTCAACCTCTGAAGATGCTTCAATGTCACCAGTCTGGCTTAATGTGTTAATAAAGATTGAATTAAAGTAAACATCTTTTTATAATGAGCACAAAAAATATAATGGTTAGTTTTGATTGACTAGTTTTATGCTCTATTAAATAAACAATTTACAGTCTGTTTATTTAAGTCACATGAACAAACAATCATGCACACATGTGACTGCAGTCAAAGTTACAATAATGAAACAGTCATAGTCTCATTACCTGATCTCAGCAATCTCTCATTTTAATCTCACAGATAAAAGAAAAATATCAGCCTTTTACTAATGACTATCGAGTAAGCTCATGCAAACAGCTGGCCCAGATTATATAAATGCACAAACTGCAGTATTATGCTATCTTTATCTATGTGGATAACCAAACTAAGAATGAAATGAAATGTGAATTCTACGTTACTGTTTATCAGTCTAGTAAATGTCACATTCTTTTATTTAGTCTTGATTTTTTTTTATTGTTTTTAGGAGCACATTCACTAAATACAGATTCAGTGGTGAGCAATTGGGAACACATTGTGATAAAATTCTTCAGTCATGTAGTAATAAGTGGTAATTTGGCCTGACTCCACTTAGGTCACCTCCATAGCAACAAAATCTCCAACCTAAATGACAGAATAGACTGTTTGTCAATACCACCCATAACCACACATATGAGCATTTGTCAAAAGCGGCTTGCGGTATAGGGGAGCGTTCTAAAAATAGCACACATGTCATTATACATACACGTGCAGTTCATGGTTGTAAAAAAGGCTGCAGTTTCAGGGAATTTAAACTACAAAACCACTGACCTATAGGTTTAGGGCAAAAAACTTCCTGGCAAGGCGTTATAAAGTATAAGTAATAAGTAAATAAATGAGTGCTGTCAATCAATTAAAATATTTAATCGCGATGAATCGCATGGATGTCGTAGTTAACTTGTGATTAATCGTAAATTTCGCATTTTTATCTATTCTAAATGTCCCTTGAATTTGTATTTTAATACTCTTATCAACATGGAAAGGTGGATAGGCTTGCTTTGTGCAAATGCTGGTCTCTGTCATTTGACCCATCTGGCAACTTTTTGAAACTAAACTTTCCATTCAGAATCTTGTTCGCATCCATTTTTCACTTGTCATCCACATAAACCGATAGCCTTTACAGCTGGCAAGCAGGCAAGACAGAACACATGCGCGGGGCGTGTCCGTTGTTTTGTTTCCTGTTTACAGCTGGATCCTGTAGTTTTTCTAACGTTACTAGCAGTGGCCACAGCTTATAAAAAAAACTACGTTCACTAAGTTCACTAGGTCACATCACAGAGAGCGTTAATCTCGCGATAAAAAAATTGACGCGGTTAAAATTGATTTGTGTTAACGCATTAATAACACAATATTTTTGACAGCACTAAAATAAATGTACGTAAGTGCTGAAAGCGAAGTAGTTAATAGGGTCGTAAGCCATGGAAGTTATGTCAAAACATAAGTTCCGTAAAGAAAACACTATTCACGAACTGTGTACCATGTAAGTTACGTAAAAAATGGAAGTTATATAAAAAAAAACATTTGCCACAGAAGTTACGAAGTAAATATTAAGTTGAGTTAAAAGTTGTTTACTTATCCTCAAAAACCTGCAGCACTGACAGGGTTAGAACTTGGGATGCCGTGGACATAAAATATTTTTCCACCGGTTTATAGAGTTGTAATACTGGTGTTACCGATTACACCAGACAGCTAGCAACAAAAGTATAGTATATAGTATCAGTTCAGAGCACCGTCGCCTTGACTGTAATGTAATTCTATTGTGAATAAACCAACTGACTCCGATTTACATATTAGAGGACGTGAAATTGACGGATGAAGAATCAGCACAACAAGCAGCAGATGCCGTTAAGGCTGATGATGAAGTAACAACTTAACTTTCTGTGCAGCAGTGTCAGTAAGACAAATACCTGTGCCTCGGCCTGCTAAAAGTGACTAATACACTCCTGTATGATTAATGAATACATTTGTAACTAAGAAGTTAACTGGAGCAAATTTGCATGCACAGAAGAGAGGGAGATGCAATGATTTGGTAACTGGTTGGAGTAGCTGATAGGTTGTTTGCACTTATGATGTATTTCTGGCTGCAGGGCAAACACGTATCTGTGGCCGACTTGGAGCTCCAAGCTTTTTCTGGGCTACTGGAGGGAGCAGATCCACTTAGCTTTCCACTGCACTGCTTCCCATTGCGCTGGCCTTGCAATTGACAAGCAGCCAGCCGACAAGAGCACATTAAGTTTTAATCTGGGCATGATGCATGCTTATCATTCCTGACGGGCCCAAATGAACTTTTGTCACTGTCAGCCGCGGAGTGAAACAAAGCAAAAACATGGGAGGAGCAGTGCAGTTTTTAAAGTGTGATTACAAGTCTTCACTGTCATTTACATTCTTGGATGTGTCTTGGAGTGCATTGAAGGGATATTATTTTGTGCTGTTTTACCACTGTAAACTCTAGTCGAGGTAGCGAGCTCAAAAATGCATTAGAAAAAAACAGAATATTCCAAATACAACATATATTATACAGCATCCCAAATACACTTTCAAGGTCAGATCATGTCGAATTTACATTTCAGTCTTGAAAGTCAATCCATCCATCCATTTTCATTTGCTTATCTGGGGCCAGGTTGCTGGGCCAGCAGGCTAAGCAAACTATTCCTGATGTGCCTCTTTCCAGCCACAACATCCAGCTCCTCCTGGGGGACCCCGAGGTGTTCCCTGGCCAGATAAGACACATAATCCCTCCAGCATGTTCTGTGTCAACCCTGGGGCCTCATACCAGTTGGATGTACCCAGAATACTTCTAACGGGAGATGCCTAAAAACCTCAGCTGGCTCCTTTCGATGCAAGGGAGCAGCGGCTCTACTTTGAGCTCCCTCCGAATAACTGAGCTCCTCACCCTATCTTTGAGACTGAGCCCAGCCACTCTGAGAAGAAACCTAATTTAAGCCGCTTGTGTCTGCAATCTCATTCTTTCGGTCACTACCCAAAGGTCATAAGCAAAGGTAAGGATGGGAACATAGATGCATTGGTATATTGTGAGCTTTGCCTTCAGTTTCGCCAAACCCTTCCATCACCATAGTGGTCCGGTACAACGGCTGCATTACTGCTAACGGCGCACCAAACTGCCTGTCTATCTCTTGCTCCAGGGTCACCAGGTCTCCCCCCAGCTGAAAACGCCTGGACCAATCCCTGCTTTTCCTTCCTACATTTTCTGACAGTTTGCCAGAAGCCAACCTAAATTCCTCCCACACACGAGTTTCCTCCAAAACTGCAGCCCTTCTGGCTCAGCGGTACCCATCTGCTGCTTCAGGAGACCCCTGAGCTCCTGAGAGTGTGTATATGATATGCGAAGAAATATAATAAAATTAATCATAAAATCATAATCTATAAAATGATAACATGTCAGCATTGTATTTACAGCATGTTGCACTAGTTGCACAAGTTACCAAAAACTATAATTAAAGGGACAGCTCTGATTTTTAAGTCATAAGTACCTCATCAAACCCCACTAAACTATCCTGTTAGAAGAGTTATAGATATTTTTCTCTGTTATCAAGCAATAATCTCTACCATTTCTATAGCCTGACGACGTCATACTCACGATTCTGTTCAGAATGTGAGTCTGAAACTGATCCATTGGGCTGTGATTATGGGGCGTGTTTCAACCGAACCAGGGAAAAAATGCCTCTTCGCTAAATTGGATCAATCAACAACCAACCAGAGCAACGTAGGATGTGAGGCATGTTAAGCGACGCATAGTTGTT
>CAFUXE010001368.1:153750-164404 GCA_903364295.1 Serranus cabrilla
TATATATATATATATATATTTTAGTTTATGATAGCACAAGGAGAAAGGGCAAGTCGTATGTACTACATTGCATAACATTTGAATTAATAAGACCTCCCTTGTGTTCAATCTATGCAGAACTACTGACCAGTGAAGATGAATGGACAAGGACTCCCATGTGGGACAACAAAATGTCTTTCTCTACTTCAGATAAAGAATATTTGGAGTAGTAAGTGGCATAAACTTTCTCCCGAGGAATCTGAATCACCTTGACAGAAAAGGCCATGCTGGCAACATCAACAATCATAATGTTGAGGAATTTCTTGGCAACAACACCCACTGCCTGGTGGAATCAGGCAGCGCTATCCAGAAGATGCTGAAGAGAAGAGTTTTAAGATTCAGATGGTGGTATGAATTTGCAGAAAGAAATGCTGGCAGCGACAGCATCTGGGACAGCTCCTCTGAAAGTAAGGACAGTGAAGAGGATGTTTCACTGCAGAGGAAGAAAAAGAAGAGGTCACACTTCCTGAAGTATCCAGGATGGGAGAAAAGGTTGAGGATGAAGTCAAAGAAGAGAAGAGATCCACTTTCAGAAGCATTGAAAAAGAGGTGGATGAGGAAGATGAAGATGAAAACAATAAAAGAGACGAGGATCAACGTCAACTGTCATTATCCAGTCGCATGTAGTGGAGAGAACCTGATTATGTCTCCAGCGGTAGCACCCCTCACTCAAGTCCTCGGAAGAGTATCTGTCTTGGAGCACCAGAGGTATGCGGGTGGTGCAGGTTTTGGTTGTTTAAGGTTTTATATAGTAGTTTTACTATTATAGCAGAAAAAACTCAATAATTAAGCACATGGTCAGAATGCAAATGTAGATACAACAAAACTAATTAGTAAACGCTTGTCCATCAACATAGTGAAGAAAAAAATTTTTCAACATAGGAGCAACATGAGATATGGCAGACACTGGCATATATACACTATCATTGCATAGCAAAATATTGGGGGAGTTACTGTATCTCAAGCTGCTACTTGGAAGAAGAAGTTCAAAAGTCTGCAGAAGAAAACAACAAAGAAGTTGCATATGTGAAACAAGGCAATCAGAGATGGCAGACTTCACCCCACAGCGCCATCTGTTGGCCAGAGGATGTATGTGCAGCGGACACACAGACAGACAGACAGACAGACAGACAGACAGACACATCCACCCAAAACAATACTTCACCCCCACTCCGTGGGGTGAACTAATAAACAAGTGCAAGACAATGTATGACCATACATATTTGAACATGACTGCACTAGAACGCAAGTCACCAGCTGAGCAGAACCACCAGAAGTAGTCCAGTAAGAACAGAGTCAGAGGGAAAGGCAATGAATGAAATGTGCTCAAATAGCCTACTGGTGCATCTCACCAACGATTGGATGGATTTTCATGAAAGTGTGCACAGGCATTATTGATACCCAAAGGAAACTTTTACTACCATCTGTGGTTTTCTGACTTCTGCTGTGTTTCGTGTTATAAAGCTAACATAGCATGTTAGTTATAAACTGTTAGTTATATAAAGTAAACATTATATACAAACATATCAAGGTTGTCATACTTTATAGCAGGGACATCAAACTGTAAACAACACAATACTAGAATGTCTAGCCATGGATGCACAAATGGGTCTGCAGACAATGCTATATGTATAGAAGGTCAGGAAATTGTGCTCTACGCCCCAGCTTCAAAATCAGGTATTGACCTAAGTTGTCTAAGCCCAGAACATCAGTCATAGATGCAGTTACCATTGCTGTTCATATGTTATGTGGAATTCTGGTTGATCTCGTGGTCTTAGGTCTCAGGTCTTAGATTGAGTTTTGTTGCGCAATCTGGCCCTACTGTTACCAAGACTAACGCGTAATACAAGACAAAAGACTTTGGTCCTTGCGCCTTACTTTGTGTCCAGAGTATATGCCGCTAATATAGTTAAAGTTGCCCATAGAAAATGCAAGTGTTAAGGCACTAGTGCCATGTAATTTAGACAATGATTTAAAGTGACATTCAGAACAGTCAGACGAGATATAAAACTGTAAATATAAGATTATCTCACAAACTTAAAAATACAGTTTTCTTACTTAAACTAACCAAAGGTAGAATTTTCTCTGAGAATGTAGAACATGACTGTTCTGTTAATAAGGACTGTTAAAGCTTCTACATTTGCTTCAATCTTTTTGCTATTTCCATAAGGCAAGGACCAATGCAATGTAATGAACTGCACTGAGAATTGAGGGGAAATGACTGCTCTGCAGGTGAAAAAGCTCTTCAGTGTGCCTCAGTATTTCTGTGTGCTGCACCTTCATTCACTGGGAGCAGATGGCTGTTTCCATTGATGATTTTAATGAGTACTGGAACAGATGTGGCAGGTGTCACTCATCTGCTACAAAAAGACACATATGAAAGGATCAGTGGAGCTGTTCAAGGGGATGTGCAGAGCATTACTAAAACCTTAGAGTGTGTTTTGATTTTTTTTCCTTAATGCACATACTGTACATGCATATTAACAATGTTGTTACTGCTCTCTCTATGATGTCTGGCAATGGCAGATAAATACATTTTAGATCCATTTCTGTTTTTGATTGCTGCTTTTTTTTTTGTCATTTGTGAGATAATTAGACCTCCAGCCATCCAACACCTTGTTCAAGTGCAATATTTCTAATGACTACTGTCATGATTTTCATCAAAGACATTGTTCATTCTATAAAATGCAGCTTTATATACCTCAGTGTGGCCCACACTTAACATTAAATATATAAACCAAAAGGGATACATTCAAAAAAATGATGACTGATGACCTACAGAATTGTAATTTATGTTACACTTTACGATCAAATCAAGGTTATATATACACCCCCTACACTAATTATGGAATGGTATCTCCTGGAACCCTTAAATGGGTTCACAGTTTTCTTGGGGACTTTTTTAGACTGTACACCCTTGAGAAGAAATACAGAGGTGAGTGAAAAGATACAATCTGCACAATCTTGTCACAGTTAAACTTACATTGCATGAACATTTTGCAAAGAGCATAATATGTTATGTTATTAGGGAGACACACATTAATCATCACAACATTTAACCCACTTAGTTTGTGCCTCATTTACTTTCACTACTACAAACCATTTGTGCCACATAATACTTATTAACACCAGGCTAGTAATGAAGAGGACCTTCATTACATTACATAAATCAGTGAAAGAGAGCAAAGCCGGTACATATTCATGTAAAAAAAAAAAAAGAAATGAAGAAAAGCCATAGATTACCTTAAATGATCTGGTTGCAGTGGCTACCAGTGTGTGTGTCTGGTTCAGCACTTACTTACCTGTGCTTTCGTATCTGACAGTAAATCCATTCTCTGGCACAAACAAATAATCACACACAATCACTGGGAGTCTGAAGCTGACCCAGAGAGAGCGCACCAATCACCCTGCCAGCCCTGCTGTGGATTGGGCTTTATCCTTGATAATTTGGCTCCCAGAGCCTCTCTTTCTCCCATGGCAGTTTATGGCCTCGGACTCCGGAGAAGTCGGCGCAATAAACAAGTCCAGTGACAGCAAAGGTGAAAGGAAACGCAGTCCTTAGAGAAGACAGCTTTGGGGATTTTCTTTATTGCTGTCTTCCACTGTTATTTTACACAGGAGATTTCAAATAAGCCCTGAAGGAACACTATCAGGCTGCCTCCTCTGTTTGTGTCCACTGTCTAAACCCTGACAAAGGCCACCACAGAGGCTTCCACCTCCTTACCTTTGTTTAACACATACTTTTCTCATGTTTAAAGGGCTAAGATGACTTAGCAGGGGCTGTGACCAGGTTATCCTATTTATCTTTAACTCAGTCACTTAAGTCGATTTATCAGACTTTGCACTTCTGGGAAGTGGCACATCAATGACTGAAAGGGACGAAAAGCTAATTGGGGTGGACAGACACAAATTCTAGAGTTTGACACTGGATTTGCACTCAGCTAATTTGTCCCAGCTGTAATTACAAGTAAGTCAAGTCATTAGCTGACCACAGCAGCCTGACCAAGTGGCTGGAAATCCTTGTGTTCTGAAAAAAAATGTTTCAGCTGGAGTTGTTATCAAAGGCCCAATGTGAAGAAATCAATAACACATGATGTCAACCTACAAATTCTTCCTTCCTTTTTTCTTAACATCAAATTAAATGCTGGTGGCACATAATGTGTGTAAAATATGTGCCAGCAGCATGGAAACAATGCAAAGTAAAGTCAATAGGAATCCTTTTTTGTGCTGGGCACACAGATTCCCTGGTTTAACAACGTCACTCTATGACGTGGTAGTAATGACTGAAGGCGAGTTTAAAGCACGTTATTATGTAAATTATGTGGCTTATGGTTTATGAATCACATTTTTTACGTTTTTTATGTAACTTCAGTGGCTTCACTTCAGAATTATTGGTATATTTAGTTATTGTTTAAACTATCCTTAAAAACGCCATACCAGGAAGTTTTTTTTCCCTGAATGTAGTTTCAGTGCCTAATTCATAGAAGCTGCAGCCTTTTTTTTTTTTTACAAGAGTGAACCATACATGTATGCGCTATTTTAAGAACGTTCCGCTGATTCACATATTTTCCACACATTACGTGCCACCAGCACGAAATTTGGTGTAAAAAACAAACATGGTAATTTCATTTAATTGTGTGAGATCAAGTGCACATTTATCTCCCAAGACACTCCTTTGATTTAATGTATTTTTAAAAAACGACTTTAATCCAACAGGAGCAAATAGTGATGTGCTATCAATTAGGGCCTAAATGTCGAGGGATGTGGCACAGAAAGGAAGACTCAAATGAACAGTTCAGAGTGATTCCAATAATCAAAGGGCATTTAAAAACAAGGTCCTTACATAGGCAAGAGGCAAAACAGCAGGCAAAAGGCAGAATCCAAAAAAACAAGCAAGGTGTCAAAAACACGACAAGACTATGACTATGAAAGAACGCTGGTGAGTGATCTGCGAAGAACAACGAACTGGCAACAAGAGAATACACAAAGGGGTTTTATATACAGGGCTAATGAGGATGATTGGAAACAGGTGTGGGAGACACAATCAAGCCTCAGGTGCACACAGACAGGAACCTGAAACAGATACGGGTGAGTGCTCGAAATAAAACAGGAAACACAAGACATGGAACATGAAGGCAAAATAAAATACCAAACAGACGGAGAAATCATGACACTCAATTACCATTGCTTAAGTCTTTTACTTTAAACTATTGAAAGAGTGCCCTCTAGTAGTCTCAGAAAATAAAGAAAATAGTTCATGAGGCCTCATTGGCACATCACTGATGGTGCATTTATTGGGGACTATTTCTTGTGGATTAATACACATTGATGACCAAGTGAGCATTCCTGGTTGCAGGAAGGGTCGATTAATTGTTCCCAGGTTCACCAGACCAGCCTGGCCATGAAATTCATTTGGCACAGCCCCCAACACACTGGGCAGGGTGCACTTCAGTGCCTGACATGGGCCAGGACTTACCATTAGTGAGGACCACAGCAAAACTGTGATGATTTTTCTCTGTTAATCGCATATTACTTCTATACCAATGTGCCTCCATTAAAAGCCAAGCAAATTGAACGATCAGGTAAAAACAGGAAAAACATTGCAGCTGTTTGAGTACTGTGATATGTGAGGTTTAGGTAAAGTGCTGCATCATTTATAAAGGGATTTGTGTGCTGTATAAATCTCTTGCACAGCATTAAGTCGACAGGTTCATTAATTATGAGACCTATCAGCAGCGCGGGCCATCAGATGCACTAACCTCTGTGTTCAGTAGCAGGCTGACCCACTTTCCTGACAGAGCTTTTTATCACCTCGTTTTTCATCTGCTCCACTGGCAAGCTGGACTTTGTCAACTGTCTGAGACCTGATAAATTGTTAGACGGGTGCTGAAATTGTGCAATGACTGAGGCAGTGTGAGAGAGTTGTGGTTGGGTGGTGGGGCCATGGGACACAAAGACTGACAGATACAAAGGTAGATGTTGACTGATTGAGATCACTAGTGGACTAGTTTGTGTAAGTATTCCTTCTCCTGGATGATTATCACATAATTGAGAAAAAAAATATTTCATCTGGCCACAACTGGAAACAAAAAAAAACAGAAACTGCAGATCCTGCATTTAAATTGAATGTCTTAATACAATCCATGTCTCTACAAGAGCAGTCAATAAGACCCATGATCAGAAATATATCCCAAGCTTGTGCCTAAAATGTAATTCATTTGATTGTTAATTCTCCAATTTATGTGGAAAGAAACAGTGACACCATGCTCTCATTATAGTGATACATCAACCAAAATAGGTCATTAAAGTTTTTCCAGCCCTGTATGTTTTTGGAAATCGTGGATGTGCAAATAACAATGGTGATCTGTAACTTGATTGCCAGGCAAAAATATAAGCATTGAACATGTATGGAATCCCTTGATAGATTAATCAGCAACATTTATTTTGTCTGTTACCGTAGTGATACAATGTCTACAGCTACATGTTCACCTTAGGGCAGGCGGATGGAGGAGTTGGATGGGACCGTCAACCCTTTAAAGCAGGGCTCTGGTGTTTACGTCCCATTGTTTGAGGTTATGTCTGGAATAACATTTTGTAAACCAAATGTTATGTTATTTAAACTTAACTTTTTGATGATAAACCTTAACCAAATTGCTTTTTAGTATTTTCAGTGTTTAAGATAACAGTTGAATTAAGAAACTTTTGACATTTTAACCCAGAAAATCCCATGTCACCAACACGTCTCACCACTTCATCCGATGCTTTGCTTTGCACTTGGGTTATGTATGGCTTGGAAGCAGGTGCGCTGCCATGGAAACCCATTCCATGAAGCACTCTACGCACTGTTCTTGAGGTAATCTGAAGGCCACACAAAGTTTGGAGGTCTGTAGTGACTACAGAAAGTTGCGCCTCAGTATCCACTAACCCTGCTCCGTCACTTTACGTGGCCTACCACTTCGTGGCTGAGTTGCTGTCGTTCCAACTTTGTTATAATACCACTGACAGTTGAGGAGCTTAGGAGCGACTGGACATCCTATCACAGTACCACGCTGGAATTCACTTAGTGACACATTCTTCCACAAATATTTGTAGAAACAGTCTGCATGCCAAGGTGCTTGATTTTATACACCTGTGGCCATGGAAGTGAAGGAACACCTGATTTAAATTATTTAGATGGATAAGTGACTAATTTTGGCAATATAGTGTAAGTAAATTGGTAAAATTGTGAATGTACATGTGTGTTTATGTGCATATGTACTCAGTTCCTTCCCTCACTTACTCTGTGCTTACAGAGAAAGGCCTCATTTTCCTTGTCACCATTAAACTCATCATACCAGCCTTTACAGGTTAAAAGTTCATGGTCAGCAGGAACATCATTGCCTTTTACCCTCCCATCACTGAGAGCTCATGCACTCTTCAGGCTTCACCAAGAGCTTATTCATGCAAAAAACATGCTATCTACAGGGAGGGGAAGGAAGCCCAAAATAGGCCATGCATGTGAAATCCATTCATATTGATGAATGTGTTAACATACACTCCAGAGACTTGCTGATACTCACTTGTGATTCAGTATGCAGTTTCTAACCATCATGCATGAGGATGCAATATGCAACATGACATTTAGATATCACTTAGCATCATCTAACTCACGTTAGAAAAAAAAAATTATAAACTTTTACACTATACTACTCCTACAACTGTTATTGTCTTACTGTTCTTATAATGTTCTTCTGGATGCTCATAACTTACTTGTCTACTTGTGTGTATCTGCCTATATGTCTGTTTGTCTGCCAGTAATCTCACATCCAACTGGACTAATCATCCTTAGATTTGTTTCGCAGGAACCGCTCATGGTTAAGGTATTTTATAGTTGTTTATCAACCTGTTTCATTGATAGCCGACTCCTCCCGGTGGTAGGTCGAGTGATCAACAACTGCTTCAGTTACACAGCATTTGTTTTTCCAAAAATCAGCTAAGCAAAACAAGCTTTACCTCATCTGTTGCAGGCCACATTTTGGTATATGCAGTGTGTGTGCATTGTTGTACATCACAGAGATTGATGCTTTTTATTTTGGTGCGACATGAGTTTGACTACAGGGTCACATTTGTGTTTATTTGTGTTGCTTGCACCAACTACAGCAGTATTTACCCAAAGTAAACTAATTTGCCATGAATTGATTGCAATTGATGGATCAAAAGTTCTGACATAACTCCATCATGATGCCGATCTGTAAAAAGTCGGAATTCATACTTTGTCAGGTATGTCTGCGAGACGACGAGTAAACAACATTTAAAATGTTTGTTGGGATTATTCAGATCTATACTCTGTAAGAGATGCACTGAGTGCACTTTTCTAGCTGGTTATTGTGCCTTGATTCAAAATTTTAAAATCATTGCCCGTTCTTATTTAAATGGACTCTTACTTACGTATGTACTTGCATAGCACTTTCATGTTTTGCGTCCACTAAAAGTGCTTTACACTATCGACGATGCTCATTCACACACACATTCATACTGGTGGCTAAACAGTTCCACCTGCCACCATCAGGAATTCATTCACACACCCATGAATGCAGCATTAGGAGAAATTTGGGCTACAAATTGAGTGTGTGAGTACAAATTCTGTCCACTCTACCCATCTCTACTCACCAACCACAATTTATAAACTTTAATAATTATTTGTGAATACCTTGTCATGGAGTTTATAGTGCAGAGATACCTGTAATATTTCAAACCACTCAAAAATTAATTAAAATGAGTTGAGCAGCTTCAGGAACTTGTTCCTCATAAGTGAAATGAGCACACAGTCTGACAGGCCTGACAGACTTAACGTGATGCCGGTGCACACATTTGTTCGGAAAAGTATTTCAAAAGTCTGCTAGACTGGAGGGTGCACACATGTTGCTGATAGGGGATGATTTCTGAGGAAAGGGGCTGCTCAAAAGAATGCAGTGACATTGCCAAAGGGTGCTTGCTTCAGGTGTAAAACTAATCTACAAATGCCCATTTAGTATTTCAGTGTTATCATCAAGCAGTGTCCATGTGCCCCCACAGGGATATGAATCTGGTGTACCAGTCTCGAACTTTCCCCAGCTCCATCCAGCTGCTACCTTCTTGCCTTGCTGACTCAGTATCACTCCAGTGTGGCTTTGTCTTTCATATTTTCACCTTCTTAAATACCCATACCTTGTGTTTTATTACCATGCTTTACATTTTAATAGTCAGTGCCTCCAGAGGTAACTTAGTTGAAAAAAAAGTGCTACAAATCCAGACTTTTCAGAACCTGGCATGAGGGACAGTTTCTTTTTCTTTATTTGTGTGGTGTTTGACTTTTTCCTTTTTCCTCACTATCACCTTGTGCAAAATCTTTTCCAAACTGGATGTTTCAGTTAAGTGATTAGCACATAAGTCTCTCAATGAAAAGGTCCAGAGTTCAAAACCCACCTCAACTGACATCTTCACTGTTTAAAGCTGTGGCACTGGCGACCTCAGAACTGTGTGGCTGCCGACTCTAAATATTATGTCTATAACTTCATCTGCTCCTGTTGAGAAAAGCAGACACAATTAAATAAATGAAAATAAATTAGTTAATTGGGCTAAGTAGAAAATGGGCTAAAAAGTGTTAGAGTCAGGGGTGTCAAACTGATCCAGTAAAGGGCCGAGTGGCTGCAGGTTTCTGTTCCAACCAAGAAGAAACACACCTGAATCCAATCATTTAATCACCTGAACTGTCTTCACTCAGCTGATTAATTATCAGTATCACCTGTGCTCCTGCCATGTTTGTGAAAACATAATACAGCATAATATGTCCAGAGTATAACAGGGACATTTTTAGCATTTGTAAGCATTTTTACAGAATGATAATTTTTGACAAAAATCAACATCTGGACATCCTATAATAAGGTGTTTTTCTTTTGACATTTTTAAATATAATATAGTATGCCATTTTTTTCCAGTTTTGGACACACTATAACATAGTGTTTCTTTTTTCATATTTTTGGATATACTATACTATTACCCGGGTCCAACAGCATTTTTAGGCTTTTTTGGGTGAACTACACTATGACCAAATGATGGATATACTATAATTAGTTTTTTTGTCATCTAGAACAGGGGTTTCAAACTGATCCAGGAAAGGGCAGAGTGGCAGAAACACACCTGAATCCAATCATTCAATCAGCTGAACTGTCTTCACTCAGTTGATTAGTTATCAGTATCACCTGTGCTCCTGCTTGGTTGGAACAGAAACCTGCAGCAACTCGGCCCTTTACTGGATCAGTTTGACACCCCTGGTTTAAATCAACCAATTTATCATGCATGTCTACAGTGATGCCTGCAATCAGTTCATGCATTGTGGGACTATAACTGAGACGTAAGCTTTATAGGGTTAAAAGGGTAGACACGAAGTATAACCACGGAGATAATATTTTTTTTAAAGATAAGTCTGGCTTCAATCTTTTCAGTGAGCAGTTTGGGAATTTTTGATGATCGTTCCTAATAGAACCGTTCAGATCAGAAAAGAACTGCAACTGCAGGCTTTACACGCTGCTGCGAGCCGAAGGGAGCTGTTAGCCTGGAGCTAAGGGATCTTTCTCACGGGCACATTTCGAAGTGG
>CAFUXE010001368.1:186827-204927 GCA_903364295.1 Serranus cabrilla
GATGTATGTTGGCCAATGGCCCTGACCAATGGATACAATTTGTTTACCAAAGTATCCAATATGAATCTTTTCTGCAGAGACTATAATGCATAAACCTCATACACACTGTGACTGGAGACCCAGACCATTGTGATTAACCTTTAAAGAGTGCAAATAGGTTCTCGTCATCTCCTGTCAGCTCTAACTGAGCATCCAGCTAATGAGCACATCAGTGAGATTCCCCTACTGTGTGGTCTCAGTAGATCCTAGATCCCAAGCACTGTAGGTGGTGGGTGGGTAAGGTTTAGGCATCAGGAGTGAGACTGGTGAAGGTTAGGGTAAGAATATCAGGGTTAGCCAATGAGAGGCAAAATAGGGTTAGTCATGCATTCACCATCCTAGAAAAAAACTACTGTCCCGTTTGTTAGTTGGGATCTAGCAACTATGAGTTGTCTCCTTGCATGAGAAGACCATCGCATATATCCCACTGTTTGACCTTGTGAGCCTCCGCTGTGGTAATCCTTCATGCAGGTCAGCAGGGGTTCGATTAATCTCCTGAAAGACACTATTTGAGTATTATATAACGTCCCATCTTCTGCTTTTTTTTCAATCCCACACTCTCACAAAGGGTATGGAGTTCCAGTGTCATAGTGATACCAGCTTTAATCCACATGTGGTTACATGTGCACACACATACACGTATAGAGTATTATATAGATATGATTACCGAGCTGGCTCCAAGATATTAAAAAAATACAAAAACCTTTACTTTTGTAATGTTATATACATTTTCCTAGTATACATGTCAGCAAGTTTGTGCTTTTGTATCCACTTATTTTCTCTTTTCGGGCCTGGAATTTGCAACATTGTCAGCTTCAAGTCATGATTTTGAAGGATTCTAACACTAAAAAACTGTAACTCTAAAACAGGTTGTTTTAAGATGACAATATAGAGATGTGTGTGTAGAGATAGTGTGTACAAATGTATATGTCTAGACATTTGTGTAATTCTTTTACACAATCACAAATGAGTTCATTTGAAAATCTTAAACATCTGTGTAGACACTTGTACTGACACAGATTGAGACAAAGTTTCACAATTCTCTCCTGCACATTTGAAAATAATATTGCTACAATAATAGCAAGATATGTTCCATTGCCCAGTAGGTGCTTGGAACCAAAGAACTGCCCAGTCAACAGTTAAGTTTAATACATTTCCTACAAAAATGACATTTACTACATATGTTAGACTGAGCATATGTAGTTCAACAGTCTGCAGAGGTATCAGTATTCTTCACAGCACATAGACAAAGATAACCTGCACTGTTCAGCGCACTCTAAAAATAATCCTCAGATGGATGTAGTAGTTCACTGTTTGCAGACGGAAAGATGAGATAAAAATAGATTTCTAAAATACTGCTGAGAGTTTCGGAGTAGTGATACAATTCAACTGTATTTCTGCTGACAATTTCAGATGAAACACTCCTGCCTGCCGTAAGAGGTAGTTATTCCAGGATTTATCACTGGCTTGAATATGTATGCCTATCACTGAGAAAGTGTGTAATTTTTACAGAGCAACTTTAGTGCAGCACCAAGTAGAAATATACTTCAGGGTGTGTTAGTACACTTCTGAACACTTTAACAGCCTGCCCCTGATAAGATAACACTGAATTTCCGAAAGGGAATCTCTGTGTGCAAAAGGGGTCAGTGAAAAAAATATATTCATACAGAAAATTGGTAAGAATATAAAATAAGTTAATCCGGAAAAAGAGTGAGGTTAATTTTTAACATGCACAAAAATATACCTTACTGATAGACAAAGAAAGCTCTTAATGTCAATGATGCAGTCTGGTTCGGTTTAGACAATCCGGAACATTTATTTTAAAAAGTTAGGTAATTATGACAGGTAATGAATGATGCAAGACCTGTCTTAAGATCTTTGTTATGTCAGTTTCTACTGTTTTTTTTGTCTTAAGTAAATGTAGCACTTGACACACTATGAATCTGCATTCCCCGGGTCTGTGACAACTCACTAGGTTGATAATCCAGTCAAGTTCATGTCCAATGTAATCTTTAAAATATTTAAAGATTGTTGTCAGCAGGCTGTACCTATCGAATCTTAATTGCACATTCGCTACAAAGCACATATGTTTGTTAATTTTGGTGCAGCAGTCACTTAAAATTGCAGATCACACCTACTGGCTCAAAAACATTTTTTTTGTGTAATTATCATACACAAAATTGACTATAAAACAAAGAAGATATAAAATAATGTGACAAACACTCAGAGGCTGACAGATGTGAAAACAAAAACCTTTTGTGTTTTTACTCTGACACTTTGTTTTTCTCTGGTGCATTGCAGAAAGCTAAATATCCAGAGGCAGCCACTCAAATCGCACTGATCTCCTGCTGCCTATAATCTGTGTTCTTTTTTGCATATATCTTTTCTCTTTTTATTTTTTCTATCACTATAACAATGGATTAAGTCTCCAGTTTTTTTTATTGTGAGCTCTTGTTTCCGTGTACAAACACCTATTCCCATTCTGTATATGTCTAATTGTAATCGTCTCAAACACAAGACTGCTTAAGTCAGGGGTGTCAAACTGATCCAGTAAAGGGCCGAGTGGCTGCAGGTTTTTGTTCCAACCAAGCAGGAGCACAGGTGATACTGATAACTAATCAACTGAGTGAAGACAGTTCAGCTGATTGAATGATTGGATTCAGGTGTGCTTCTGCCACTCTGCCCTTTCCTGGATCAGTTTGAAACCCCTGTTCTAGATGACAAAAAAACTAATTATAGTATGTCCAAAATTGGTCATAGTGTAGTTCACCCAAAAATGCCTTAAAATGCTGTTGGACCCAGGTAATAGTATAGTATATCCAAAAATATGAAACAAGAAACACTATATTATAGTGTGTCCAAAACTGGACTAAAATGTCAAAAGAAAAACACTTTATTATAGGATGTCCAAATGTTGATTTTTATCAAAAATAATCATTCTGTAAAATGCTTACAAATGCTAAAAATGTCCCCGTTATACTCTGGACATATTATGCTGTATTATGTTTTCACAAACATGGCAGGAGCACAGGTGATACTGATAATTAATCAGCTGAGTGAAGACAGTTCAGGTGATTGAATGATTGGATTCAGGTGTGTTTCTTCTTGGTTGGAACAGAAACCTGCAGCCACTCGGCCCTTTACTGGATCAGTTTGACACCCCTGTCTTAAGGGCATAGATGAGTGACACGGAGGTTGGAATTGTTGTCGACTGGATGATGCTTTAGTAACTCTTGCATGCTGTTAACACCCAGTAACAGCTGTAACTGGGGTGAGCATACCATTCTTAGTTTAACTTAGCAGTGATTTTAATGAGACAAACAAAGTAAAATACAGATTATGACGGAGGTTTTCCTCCAAGCTCTAAATTGCTATCATAATTTTTTAGCTTTTCTGCTAGCCCTCTGAGTGTCTTTTTCAATCTATCAATCACTCAGCCACTAATGAGCAGTCATACTGCCTTCAGCTTCCACAGTGAAGCTTCTGAACAGATCAGTGATAATGGAAAATTGAGCAGTCAATGAGCGCTCTGTTCCCCTTTCATTTGTTAATGACTCCTATTTTAGGTAGCTGCGGATAAAAACACTGCTAATGACAAGATATGTACCTTCAGCTTTTAGTCAAGCTGCAGTATTACGTCTCCTGCTGGGCAGCTTCACTAATTCATGTGCACCTCTTTCTCTGGTTAAAAAGATAATGCGTTGTTATCATCACTTCACTCTCCCCGATTACCTTTAATGATGTCAGCAGGGAAAATGTTGTTAGTTCTGATACATCTGTCTTTTTTTAAGTTGTCTTAATACAAATGGCAGTTTAAATGGGAGTTCGAATTAAGCTCTGGCTAAAAATACCACTAATAGTAGAAACTCAGGTGATTTGAGGATAACCTCTCTGTACTCATGCTGAAAATAATTTATTTCAAAGCACAAGGGGGAGGAAAGGGACTTTATTGTTACTTAAGCAGTACCTGCCATAACCCCTCCACCATCCTGAATCCAGGCAGAGCTTCAGATAAAAAATAAAAAAAAAAACAAAGAATTCCAATAGTGGTCTATAAATGAATAAAGGAAGACAACCTTCTCTGTGCTGATGGATTGTTACGAACCCTGCCCAAAATATCTCTCCCACTGATGACAAGCTAGATTCTGCCTAAAACAGGCTGCTCTGTAATCCTCCTTTATGCTGAGTAAACCTTTTTAATGAACTCATTGCATTAGTACCATAATGCTGTGCAGATGGTCTAGCTGGATTTGGGGGCCAGTTTATGGCTATAGTCTAAATAGCTGCTCAACATTTACCATCATTCTCAGAAGTTACTGGAACTAAAGCATCCAAAGATGGTGAAAGCAGGTATGTATGTACGTGTGAATGTATCCCCAACTTTATAAAGTCTGTGGAAACTTCTTAACTGTTTTTTAAATTTGATCTTTCATTTTGTAGTGGACTATTCTGTTGCAGGTAAGAATGAGTTGTGGTTTTGAAGGCACCTGGTTCACCTGGCTCATCCTGTGGTGGTGGCTGCTGGGCAGGTAAGTTACTTTAACAGTTCACATGTTAAATTAATTTTTTCTTTACAGGTTCCCATGTGGCTGGTTGCCCTTTTCATAAGCATTTTTTTGGGTTACTTTTGTGCAGTTTCCTTTGTCCCTTCCCTTAAGTCTTCCTTTCCCTTTTCCATAGTATACAGTGGTGTGCAGTCAGGTGAGGTAACTGTATTATACCCCCAGGTGGCACCTAAATTCCCTTCTTCAATAAACTAACAATAAATAAACAATTCACCAACCCACACTATCCAAATGACATCTACTAGAAAATCAAACAGGGATGAAACAGCTACTGGCAGGCATTGTCATCACTCTGACTCCAGTATAATAAAAGGCTCTTTCTTTCAACACGTTTGTAAAAGCTGCTGTAGAGGGTGAACTCTGGGTCTCCATGAACATTCATAGCAACACTTTTTGGGTTGTTTAAATCATTTTGCACCTAAACTTGATTTTGTTTTGGATAACGATATATACATTTTCTACATTGTGTTCTATAAGTGTAACCTGTAGCTCCATATGATTGGTATGAACATTTAACTGTGACATTTTACTTGCAAGGAGTCCAATGGGGGTAATTCGAGGTGAGATTCATACTGTAGGTGTGATCACACACCTATCTAAAAGCACTATAGCCACAGCTCACTTCAACCTTTCTGCTCTGCAGTCAGATGTCAGTGCTTCATCTTATACCATCTCATTTCTTTAATTTGGCAGTTATTTTGGTTCCAGTCACTGCTCCTAATTTTTTTTAAGTCTGTCACATTAAATGACAAGATACCCTGTTTGTCCATACCCTTAAGAGCAAAACAAATGTTTTATTACACCTTTTGTAAATGTCTTCCAAAACCATTACAAATAAAATAAAAATAAGTGCTTTATGAAGTGAGTTTTTTGGTTTTCCAAGGCTTGTATTTGGGACCAAACCTTTATTTGAGGAAAAACCAGTTGCCCTTTAGTCATGCTTGCAGCATTGAAAATGCATGACCATGAACTTCCTATCTTGACTCAGTTTTCCTTAACACTGTGTACACTGTTACTAGTTTGAAGGCAAAATGGTGGATCACTTTATTCGAAGCACTAGAGGTCAGTTCAAAAGCTTTCTCCACAATATGTGCCTAACTCATGGAGATATCATGAAAGGGGCAGAGCTCCCACCTAAAGAACCTGTTCCTATATTTATTCATTATTTGTCTCCGTATATCTCCTGATTATTAATTCATTATTTAATATCCCAGAATATGATTATGGTGTCCATTGGACAATTTTGCATTGATTATTCATGCCCTTTTTTGCCTCCCCAAATTATATCACCTGGTGAAATGATTATATATCCTTTGTTTCAACCATGGTGGTGTAGCTGTTAGCACTCTTGCCTCACAACAAGAGGGTTACCGGTTCGATGGATGGGTTCTCTCCAGGTACTCTGGCTTCCTCCCACAGTGACTCTAAATTGCCTGTAGGTGTGAGTGAGCGTGTGAACGGTTGTCTGTCTCTATGTGTCAGCCCTGTGACAGTCTGGAGACCTGTCTGGGGTGTACCCTGCCTCTCACCCAGCTGGGATTGGCTCCAGCAGAATGCAGGAAGGAACATTTGCCATTTCAGAGGGGAAAACCCTCAGACCTGCCACATAATATGGGTCACCCAATGTTGAAAGGAAATCTCCTTGCCTGTGTCTAATCTTGCACCCTTACTTTTAGCTAGATATAATCATGCCAAGTGCCCATGCAAAAGGTCTATTGAGCTGGAGTGGTTGTAGATGAGGAGCCTGTTCAGAAAAAGATGTCCCACTGTCTTTAAATCCAAATGGCATGCTTCAGTGTAGGTCACAGTTTGCTCATGAATAAACACTGCAGCTATTCAAGACCAAAGCAGATTCTGTGTTTAAAGGGAGAGTCGCTGGGATAATCAGAGCACAGAATGCTGCTGCTGAGTTGAAGTTGATGCTTTTTAAATACCCGGCTTGTGTCCTCAAGCTGGTGAAGATGTTTTCCAAATACTGTTTGTGTCGTCAAATTGAAAATGTAATTTGCAGTGTGGTGATTTCTCAGGGCCGCCAGATGCAGTTAGAGATACTGCATTTTATGCCTCTTTTAAATGCACTGCATCTCATTGTGGCGTTGTTTGCATTAAACAGTACATTTATTCAGAATCATATACAAAATGTCAGCATTTAACCACACTGAAGTGTTTTTGAGATTTGGAGATGGTTTTCTTGCTTGTGAGAGTATTTCTCTGGGGAAAAGGGTGTTGGCAGGAGTTCCTGAAAAAATACAAATATACCAATATTGAAATATGTAAAGTAACAATGAATGAAATCAAAGCATCCGAAGTAAACTATTTCAAACATGAATGAAGTGTGACTACACTTACACTGTTAATAATTTGAATATTAAAATGGAAAACAATTACTTCAGTGCAGACTGACAAACTGTTTAAAAAACTAAGACACAGGAGACATCTGGTCTGTTCTGAGTGGCCCACCGTGTCAAACAACCCTCCCCATATACCCGAACGTCACATACATTATTCTGTTAGAGCTGTCACTCCACAACTGCTTCTCTGCTTAAATCAAATATTCACACTGTAATTACACCCCCTCTGTCTGTATTGTACCTCAGAGTACAAACATAAAGCTCCATCAGCTGTCACATGTTCCTAATAACTGCTTCCTCTTCAGACTTCTCCAGTGCTGGCCTTTGATGACTAATATAAATTCTTTAAGTGCATTAAAAAAAATGTCCTTCTACAGAAAGCACCAATAAAATATACTTTGCTGATTAAAATCAGTGTAGGACTGGAAAGCAAAAAGTTTGATTTCAAAGCCTCACACATTTTATCATACCAAAAAAATCATCATTCTATATCTCGGGAAGAGGATTGATACGGTGATACAGTCTTACCAACCATGAAGCTGGCTGCCATCTGTGAAAAAAATAATAAATATTTTTCATTTTCTGCTGTCAATCAGTTTTTGAGAGTGTGTATCTCTTACAAATTCTGGACCCCCCCACACACTTCAAAATGAAACTCTTCATATGTGACAACAACAGCAAATGCTTCCTGTTCAATTGTTGACCACAGATGCGTGGTCGCCAGCAGCACTTCAGATTCCCCACTATACTCCTCTATTATCCTTGTGTCTGCCAGCCAGAATACAAATGTGATTGGTCTTTTCAGGTGGATCTGGGAATGTATTTCTACCCCCATGCACCCTGCAGGCAGACTAATAGTTTTCAGAAGCACTGTGCAAGCTGATACCAATATTATATAGAATAAAGTATACTTTGGAAAACTGAAGAAGGGCATGATTACACTGTAAAATGTAATTGTAGATCTTACTTAAAACAAAAAGTGAACTTAACTCATTTTAGCTTACTCTGCTGAGTCTACTCACTTAAACTTAGTAAAGACAGCTTTCTACTGAGGCAAGTAAACAAACTTGTCAGCAGCAAGTTACCTATACTTTGAATTATGAGTGAGCAAGAAGTGTCTGCAAAACCCGGAGAAACTCGGAGGCTTTCGGCAGCATTCGGCATCTCTTTATTGAATACACGTGCGCAGTTGCCCACTGGCTCCATGCTTTGAATGAGGCCGTCAAACAACAAGATATATTGCTGCAAAGTTTCACTGTCATAATAGAAGCTGTGGCTCAGTTGGTAGAGCGGTCGCCCACTGATCAGAAGGTTGGTGGTTCAATCTCTGACCATGGTAGCCTACATGTCGTAGTATCCTTAGGCAAGGTGGCACCGTGTAAGGTAGCCTCGGCCACCAGTATGAAAGGGTGAATGAGCGCAGTCTGTAGTGTAAAAGCACTTTGAGTGGTTGCAAAGACTAGAAAAGCGCTATATAAGTGCAGCCCGTTTACCATTTACATTTATTGTCAACCTAACTAATGATTTTGAGTTAACTTCACTCAAGTGTACTGCCATTATTTGAGTTGTCTAAACACAGTTATTTTCAGCTTTAACAACTTAAAAAGAATTATCTACTTTACTTGGGAATTTTGAGGCAATCGGTTTCCTGACTTTTTTTAAGTAAAGTGAACTAATTACATTTTACAGTGATACTTTTTATTTTGTAATTAGAGAGCATGTTCAAGTGAATCTGCAAAAAAACTCACATATCATCTGCGTATTTACTGACTTCTCCAACACTTGAAATGCAAATGCCATTAATTTTTTGAAGCTGCTCTGATCTATATTTTAATCAAACCTTGGATCAAGTTACAGTGCCACTCATAGTGAGGGGTTAACTATAAATGCCAGGTAGCAGCCAAATGTTTGAATCTATGTAATATAATAATATTTTATGATAATGCACACTATACTCGTGTAAAGAAGCGCTACAACATCCTGACCACCAACCAAGAAGCGCTCGTTCCTGCTCCGGATTTAATCTATCGATATTCGGCAACGTTGCCACAACAGATTGAATAGCTTCGTTAGCATCCATGGTCTCTCAGCTGCTTCCTGGGCTGGCGTCCAACCAGGACAAACTTCAGGGAGAATCGAGCGTAGTTACACATAGGAAGGCCAGACCTTGTACTAAAGTGAAATCGAATTGAGCGGAAGTACGTAGGCAGGCGGAGCCAGGCTAGTAAAAACAGGAAGTGGTGCATATATTAGCAACAGTTACTCCGTCGCTCCCAACCTGCATTGCGGGTCACATGGTCTGACTTGCGCAAGAGGCTTGGACCCTTTGATAACTGCTTGCAGATATAGTTACTTTTAATCCTGCACCATCTGCCTTTCAATTCGGCATTCCATCTTACTCTCACTCATGAACAGAAACCCTAAAAGACCTGACTTGAAGGGAGCAATCAATTCGCCAGTTGAGGACCAAAAAAACAAAACAATTTATTGATGGTCTCAATAGATACAACAAAATGCCATGTCACTGGCTGCCAGTTGTTGACACAAATGTTGGACAGATAGTTCACTTCTACTGAGGGGAACAAAATTTAACACCAGTTTCATCACAGACATGCAGACATGGAAGCTGGGGATAGCTAAATTAATTAATCACAAAGCGTCATTGTCTCCCTATCACCACTACATTATTTTTGCCTTATGGGCCAACAGAGACATGCCCGGTCTGAAGCCAAGCTCTTGGATTAATGCTATGCAGGTTTGGTCAAAACTGCTGGAAAAGACAGTTTCTGCTTCACTGTCAAACCTTTCCCAAATGGTACAATATAACAATTGCAATCATATCATTGCCTGTGGCTTTTGAGCCAGCACATATTCATACACACCATCAGTCCCAGCTCTGAGATTATCAAGAGCACTCAAGCTAAAATGTGGAAATAATCAGCAAATGGCTGAAATATTGATGTTGACGGTCTCCTGTCCAGATCTAGACAGCAGTGTATAGTGCACTAGACCCCTGAGGATGAGATGAGTGTGTGTGTGAGAGAGAGCCTGAACGCGTGCTTGTGCATGTATGTGTGTGTGCTTGCGTGTATTGGTTGGGGGAAGGGGCAGGTTGCTGAGCACACAACACAATGACATCACCATCTGTTATGGCAGAGGAAACCTGGGCCAGCTTTGCTCTGCTGTACTGTACACTGATCTACAAATGTGTCCATGTGGGGCTTCACAGATGTGACCGTTACCGACAGATGTTTACCCTTTCTATAGCCACATCAGTGGAGAGCAGATAAAAGCCCCAAAATGCAGATTAACTCAGCAATTCTGGAATTCATTAGATGCAACTTTGCTTCAGAGACATCATGGCATTGACTATAGCTCCCTGTCCCTCCGGGATCATTGGCTTTGTTTAAGATTATTGATATAGGAAGACTACAGCTATGTTAATCTCTGATTCACTGAGAGGATTCCACTCAATATCACGCACATGCTGTAAAACTAATGTTAAATTTAGCATGTTCTATCTATCTATCTATCTATCTATCTATCTATCTATCTATCTATCTATCTATCTATCTGTCTGTCTGTCTGTCTGTCTGTCTGTCTGTCTGTCTGTCTGATGCAACAGGAAGCAGTTCTTAATGTTGCCACTGGTGGTGATATAATGCAGAATAACAATATAAAATCTTATAATAAAATGCATACTAAATAGTTTTCATTTTCATTACTAGAAAGAAAGACAATTCACAGTCAGTATACAACTCTGCTCACACATCGGATGCCCAAAACAGAAAATGCTGTTTTACCTGTTAATTACAGGGAAAAAGACTCAAAACTCATACACAATATTTCACCATCAGAAAGATTACATACTAACAGCTTCATATAGTCATATTGATCTTAAAAGATATTTGTATGAACCTATAAACCACAGTTTCACTCACCAACAGCTGAAGTCCACATCTCATTTAAAGTAGTCCTTGCATACTGATGCTGTAAATCAGGGGTGTCAAACTGATCCAGGAAAGGGCCGAGTGGCTGCAGGTTTTTGTTCCAACCAAGCAAGAGCACAGGTGATACTGATAATTAATCAACTGATTGAAGACAGCTGAGGTGATTTGATTGATTTGATTCAGGTGTGTTTCTTCTTGGTTGGAACAAAAACCTGCAGCCCCTCGGCCCTTTACTGGATCAGTTTGACACCCCTGCTGTAAATGAAATGAAATGGAATTTGAATGATTAATAATTAAAATAAAATGTTCTCTCATGTTTCTCATCCTCTGAAGAGGAAAAACAAATAACTTTTTAAAAATTGTCTCTGCTAGTGGTAATAACAAATTGATTTTTTAAGTTTCACTAGTCCTGACTCAATGACAGTCATTTGATGTGGTCTTTTGAATCCATGTTATTAGTAATTGTTACTGCTCTATTCTGCAATTAAAATAGTTGACAAATACATCATAACTAAAAATGTATGTAAAATTGTGTGTTATAAGAGATATATTACTTGTCTATCCACTGATTTCAAAGCTTGTATGGGGAATTAAAATGTTAATGTCATAAGGCATAATATCTCTCAACTTATAGGGTTGATTTTTTTGTTATTGTTTATCTATTTTAATAAGTCCTGTTGCCCGTTTTGCAGTGTTTATATTGGAATTATGACTTTCTTTGTGATTGTGACCTGAGTTTTGTTACTCCATGCAAGTACAGGGAAGTACATCCATTGCATGTAACCATTTTCGTGTGCTTTTTCAGAGGTTTGAGGCATGGGAGCAATGTTCAATATGTCGCAACATTAGGGATCTCCTGCACTTGATGCTCCACCTGTTAAACCTGCACTACAATGCACCATTGCTTGGATTCAGGATGAAGGTGTATAGCGCAGGGAAAAATTCGCAGTGACATATTTATGATACATGTCTACCTGTTGGCCTCTCACGCTACATTTCAGCCTAAACAAGTGAAAATAAACTGGCCACATGTGAACCATGGAGCTACAGGCAGCAGAACAGAGTAATTTGTAATAATACAGGATGAGAGCATCAGCAATAGTAGACTACAAGTCTTGTTCAGAGTTCAGACAGGTAGAAAACTGGCAAAAGTGTGCAGATAGTGAAATACGCACAGAAAGAGGGAAAAAAAGATTACCCAATGAAATGGTAAGACAAGCTTACTCAATAAGCAGCTTGAGCATTGTTGACAGAGCTGATATGTGACAGAAAAATGGCTGCCCAGGTATCAGCTCACATCTCAAGGTGATCAGGAGTTTAAGAACTCATGCATATGCAGCTGTAGATATGGGGAGTCCTGTCAGTGTAGCCATATCTCCTACTTTTCATGCCGAGCCTGACACCGCTTTCAAGCTTATCATTTTGAGAATGGTTTTGCATATGAAATGACTTCACACTGACATTTCAGGGTAACAGATCTTTGAGGGATTTTTAGTCCAAAACGTCTCTTAGAAGAGACACTGAGATGTAGCTACAGTATATTCTACACAAGCCCTGGTTTTCCAAGCTCGCACGAAACATCAATCTAAACAACACAACTTAACACAAATACAGGAATTCCCCTGGATAGAGAGGCAAGTGTGTAGTGTTTTGATGCTTAAATCAAGTACAGAGAAGGATGTCAGTCCTCACACAGTACCTACTGCCTCACAAATAAGCTCTATTCCTTACAGCAGAAGGAAACTGATGGAGGTGGGGATGACATTTCTTCAATGCAAAGAGAGTTGTCTCCTTATACCATAAATAGAAGATGTCAAACTGGACCCAACAGCCTGGGAAAATCAGTAAACAGCATTGTTGTCAGTCTGATTCACCCCCACACTGATATATAGCTGCTTTAATCGTCTCACATCTGGAGTCGTGGCCACAATCACAGTCTGTCAGCTTCTGTCTTCTGCTTAGATGCAACTCACAGGTATACAAGCGTCAGTGGTAACAGAAAGTTACATTACATCGTCGCATGCCATGCAATTGGAAAAATGCTGCCTGAAAGAGCAGTCTAAGGATTCACTAGGCTGCCATGTTAATTACACCCTACAATAATAGATCCCGACAGTGGCCCGAAAAGGAGATGTTAGTTAATTATTTAAAGACAACCCTGGTTTACAACCTCGACCTTATTTCCATAGTTTTTGCCACCATGTTTCTATTAGTTATAACCTTTTTCTCACCTATAATTGCAGCTATCATAGCCGGATTAAAGTCCTAATATTCTTTCTACACCCTTTCTCTCTGCTGAATTGCGTCTTTATTGCAGAGTTCATGTTGTATCCGAGTTAAACTAATTAGCAGATTTCTACTTGTTCGGTCAATATTCAAGTAATCTCAGTCACTATATTTATTATTTGATCAGAAAACTATTGAATTGTTTTTTGTTGTCTTGTAGACATAAAGAAGTACTTTATCTGTACTGGATTTCATTAGAGTGCTCCAATCAACCCTAGTTATTTCATCACTTTGGTGATCAATGCTGCACATTTCTGTATTTACATAACAATTTATTGAAAGACAACCAATCCACAATTTAGGTTTTGTTTGTCTGTCTGCAGACTTTGATACAGATATGGAGCTTTGTGATTTATTGCATATATGATGTGTATTGTATTGCATAATAATGGTTGTATGGTTTAACACAGGTTTCTTATTAAGTTGTGATTGGGCTGGAAACTGTTATGCTGACCTTGCAACACCCCCAGATGAGAAAATATGCAGACTCTACTGTTTTTCTGTCTCTCTCTCTCTCTCTGCCATGCCAGCTGCCTGCTGAGCAGCTGCCTGCTAAGCATCGGCTGTCACTCCTTCTTTGGAGAAACACAAGCACAACAATCAATAACAGGTTTATCAAAAACTATGAATTATGGCAACCATGAGAGGTCTTTGAGCATACAGTCATAAATGTGCAAAACAAATCTAATGGTGCAATGGTGCATGATCCCCTCCAGGCTTACGTCAGGCAGAGATAATTACATGCAAAGATGACAAACCACCACTTAGATAAATATGCAACGTCTCACATTAAAACATGTGTAACTAACCTTGCAGCAGATTTAATAACCAATGAGGAATTGGTACCAACATACGTTATAATTAATAACTCAAAGTTATACACATGAATTAGTCTGGGAAGTCCTGGAAAATGGAAATTAACTACATTTTCAATAACTTTTCAAGTACACTACAAAACTACTAAACTGACAAACAAATAACATTATATAATGAAAGTACCATGACCAATGTATAAATGAAAGCAGAACACCATATAGACCAGTTAAAATCTGTAAAAAAAAAATATATTTGATTTTTACGAAGGAAATCAAATTGTAATGGTTTAATGCATGATTCAACATTTTAAGAAGCACAGGGAAGAATGTGAAGGAATTCACAGTCTAATTGAGCTAATTTGGTGGCGGGGGGGTCTAGTTTACTTTCATGCTTTTTCTTTGACAGGTCATCAACTCATTAAAAATGTAAAGTATGTAATGTAATTCTGGCACTTTTTTGGACATTTTCCAAAATTGTCTGCTGATATGTGGGTATTTGGCTTGAATTAGAATTTTCCATCTATCTGGCAGGCAGCTTGTCATCTTTTCACACTCCCTTGAGCTGGGCTGAAGTCATTGTGGCAGCATTGCCAGACCTAGTTCAAGTCAGAATGTTGCGGGACTTTCAGCAGCAAACAAATGCAGCAGAGAAGACTTCTTCTAGCTTTATGGGTCCAGTGTCACCGGCACGAAACGCAAACCACTCACATCGGTAAAACTCCTTACTTTTAGTTTTTCCTTTCTGTAGATTCAGAATTACTCTGGTTAAGTACTCAGATTAAACAAGTATTCTGTAACCCTAATGTACTTTTTATGAGAATGAGTATCATCCGATGAAAATAAAATGGTTGAAGAGCTGAAGCGAACACACCATGAGGAAGTCTCTGAATACAAAGCTGTGGAGTCGCTGAAGCAGATTGAGCTGGCTACAGGGAACCAGGAGTTCAGGTTCCAACTTCACATCTAATGCAACAATAGAGAAGGCTTCTAGATTACAGCCATAGCATGGCACCGAAACAATCCAAATTACACTAAAGACTGAATAACATAAAATAAATACTTGTCAGTATAAGTAGTACACACCATTGGTGTTGTATGTCATAACAAGAGTTGCAGATTGGAGAGATTGGAGCCTCCTTAGTGTTGGCTGTGAATGTTAAAAACATATTGTTATGCTACAGTTACAACAAGCACACAAACGGAACTTGTCGCTGCTCAAGTGCAATATGAAAAAAAAATGCATTAATGATGTGAAAACAGAGGCAAGTAAATGGGCAGCTATGATTACTGTAACTGCAGCTATAAGCTGGTTTTGGACACCCACAAAGACGTTTCCTCTCAGTGGTCCAAAGGATGCAGCCCAAGCTCTTATCAGACTCCAGCCTTGTTGTCAAATTCAATTGTTATTTAGTGAAGAGGGATATTTGCAGTTAATAACAAACTATATTGGGTATGCGTCATTGTTAGCTGTGGTCACTTTACTAGACTTGTTAATATTCATTCATTCATTTTCTGAAACCGCTGACCCGGGTCAACCCGGGTCACGGGGGGCTGGAGCCGATCCCAGCTGCATTGGGCGTAGGCGGGGTACAACCTGGACATGACGCCAGTCTGTCGCAGGGCTGACACATAAAGACAGACAACCATTCACGCTCTCATTCACACCTACGGGCAATTTAGAGTCACCAATTAACCTGAGCTGCATGTTTTTGGACTGTGGGAGGAAGCCGGAGTACCCGGAGAGAACCCACGCATACAGGGGGAGAACATGCAAACTCCACACAGAAGGGCCACGGGCGGGGATCGAACCCACAACCCTCTTGCTGTGAGGCAAGAGTGCTAAACCACTACCCACCGTGTGGCAGACTTGTTAATAATCAGCAGAAAGATTTTTCAAAAGCAGCCCACAAGGAAATACATAATTGTATTCATGGAGAAGTAAATGGTAAAAGGACTGTACTTTTATAGCACCTTTCTAGTCTTTGAGACCACTCGAAGCACTTTACACCACAGACGGCGCTCATTCATTGGTGGCAGAGGCTACCCTAAACAGTGCCATCTGCCACCATCAGGAATTCATTCACACACCAATTAATGCAGCATCAGGGCAATTTTGGCCTCGATATCTTGTCCAAGGATACTTTGACATGTATGCTGCCATCGGCATCGAACCACCAGCCTTCTGATCAGTAGGCGACCCATTACCAAATGAGCCACAGCTACCCCAGAAGTGTGCTTCATGACATGAATACTTGTGTAAGCTATGCCATGGAACCTTTTACTTAAAACATGTTAAAATGTCAGGTGTGCACACGTAAGAAGCATAGATAGTCTAAATAGGAATTCAACCTGTAACCCTGGAAGTGAACTACAGCACCGCTCATTTCCATGAAAATGCAATTAATTACAAGAATCCATATTCATTGTGAGTAACATGGGATAAAATACTTCAGGGAAAAGATATGAACGCGATGTTGTGAGCCAGCCAAATACTATAACTCAGGTAATGAATATAGATGATGCTCATTCATGCATTTATGCAGTAGGTTTTAGGAGGTAATGAATTCGGCGAGGCTCTACGCCTCGTCCCTTCTTTACTTTTATCATTGATGCTGGACCATATTCATGTCGAAATAAACTTTAACTCTTGTTAGACTAGGCAAACTTACTAACACAATCTAATTTTAAGCAAAGGCCTGGAGGGATGATTACAGTTGTAGAGAGATAAGACAGAGCTTTAATAGAGAACCTTATTATTATTTCTGAAAGGGGCCTAATGGACTCAGGTTCAGGGACTCAAGAGATCAGCGCGCACACACACACACACACACACACACACACACACAATCTATTAATCTACTAAACAAAAGTGTTTTGTGGTGACAAGGAAGCCAATGCCGTGTTTGTTAACAGCCCAACAGGTGCTCACAGTGGTGGGACTTTGAGCTGGAATAACCAAGGATATATAATACCTTTATGATTTTATTCTACCCTACTAAAGAGTTTTGTAATCTATGACATGGTCCTATTTCAATGAATTGCCATATGTAAAGATTACATTGGTTGAACAAAACATTAAATCTCCATGGCCTTATGTGAACTTGACATTTTAGTTGTTAGATTTTACATTTAGTTATTTCTGTCCTTTGTTTATCTATTTTTATTTATCATCTGTTGTTTACACCAACATTTTAATGTCTTACTGTGTATCATTCTTATTTTTGATCAAACATTTACATGTACATGTGTTGTCCTGGTTCATGTTAAGTTCTTCAGACACCGAATTCTGTAACGGTGGCCCGTAATTTGTGCAAATTATGTGCCACCAGCATGAAATGTCAGTAAAGAAATCGTGGTCATTTCACATAATTTTGAGAAACAGCCAAGCACACATCAACACATATGAATTGGGGTTGTTAAAAAGGCTGCAGTTTCCAGGAATTTAGGCTACAAAACCACTGATCTAGCTTTAGAGCCAAAGACTTGGTAAGGCGTTATAAATGACAGTTTAAACACTAAATAAATGTACGTAAATGCTGGAAGTGAAGTAGTTATGAGGGTGGAGTGAGCCACGGACGTTATGTAAAAAATGGAAGTAAAAAAATGTGATTCACAAACTGTGAGCTACATAAGTTACAGAAGTTATGTGGTGTAAAGTGACGTAAACAACGCAAGTGACGTTAACAACAAAAGTTACGTAAAAAATTTGATTCACAATCCATGAGCCATGTAATAGAAATTGTAGTTGGTATGCACAGTGTTATAAGCAATGCAGCATGATCTGATATTACTTTTGGCCGATACTCACATTCTCTAACTAAAGGAAGTTATTTACTGTCTAGTCCACACTAACAAACTATTGACACCATTTCCGTCCTTGATTTCACATTTTGTATTGAGAGGATTTCTGACATACACACAAAAAAGTTCAGCGTTTCCAAGTTGGAGAAGCAAGACAAAAATGGTAAGATTCTTACAAAGCACTTTTTAAACTTTACAGGATAATAAAATGTGTTTTCAATTACCAAAACTCTGTAGGTCAGCAGCTTTTCCTGCTCCTGCTGTATCTCAACCTGCAAAAACCAATAGCCTAT
>CAFUXE010001368.1:240259-261784 GCA_903364295.1 Serranus cabrilla
TGATGTGGTATTACGCTGACTGCTAAAACACAGTTATGTTCTCTAATGTTCTCTAATATGTGTTGATTAAGATGATTGTTGACATGATCCTTTAAAATTCACATTTGGTCCCTTTGACCTGTTTGTCTTACAGATGATTCCAGTTCCAGTACCACACCTTTGTCTTTCCAGCCACTGTCCCAGCATCCCGTGGGCCAGGACAGTACCGCACCTTTTGTCCATGTCATGCTGTCTCCATCCTCCTCACCCTACACCAGTTTCAGAATGCCAGCCTCACCTAGCAGCTCAGGTCATTGGAGCAGGTCTTGCCAGCTGCTGACAACAGCTGTGTCTCCCCTGGGTGCACCGAGCTGTCTGAACATGAAGGACCATCAGCCCATCCGTAGGTGGTCTTCTCTCACAAAGTTATCATCTGGGGCGGAAAAGAGCTCCAGCAGGACATCAGGCGATCATTACAACCCAGATTCACAAGGCTCCCTGGACAGAAGTCTGCTATATGGGTACAGAAAGGAACCCCTAGGTTCAAACGTGGACCTTTATTTACCTTTGTCTTCCTCCTTGCTTTGCCATAGCTTGCTGCAGCGCTCACCAGGTGCTGGCCCCTGCTATCGACACAACCACAGCAGTAGATCCAGTGGTTTGGAAACAGACCGGCCCCTTCCCTCAGCTCTTTCCTCATCAGTTAAACACAACAGTTTGGACATGAACTATAGTGCTTTACCTGAAGTTAAACTGGCTCGGGGAGGTGCACAGGTTTATGGCCTCAGTTTACCCAAACCAGCAGACTCAGCATTAGGTCATCAGACTGATAGAGACTCCCCAATTCAGCCTGCAGTTCGCACCCAGATGTGGCTGACTGAACAGATGGAGTACAGGCCCAAAGTAGAGGGCGGTGGTCCGCTTGGTCAAGTCAGTGCCGCTGGAACAGAGGGCTGTGGTGCAGATGGGCCGTTGTTATGTCAACAGGGACCTCAGCAGGAACCAGGGCTTAACCAGGTGAGCAGAGCGGTGTAGTTTTTTATTGTGGGAAAACAAATGTGGAAGTTGAGAAAGAGAGAGAAAAAAGAAAGAGCAAAAAAGTAAATAGTGAAGTAGTTATTGAAGATCGGATGGCTGAAGAAAGTAGAGGGTGGACGGAGGAAGAAGGTATATCCTCAAACATCCATGTGTTTAACCTTGAGGAGTTTACTATATATAGACCTCGGGCATTCAGAGGATGGATGGCTTTTGTAGGTATATTGACAATAAGGGGGGTTTCTCAGCAGTTCTGAGAACAAAAGTGCCCACCATCCAATCTTTTTCATTCTCATTGTCATTTCTTTTTTTTTTTTTGCACTAAATGTGTGTAACAAATGGTATCAACCCCAAAAACGCTGCAATAACTTATGAAACATAATTGAGGATGTAGTGCTGCACTTCCGAACATTGCTACATGTAGGGACTATTACAACCAATCCCACACAAATACAATATATGTATGCGTGTGTGTGTGTGTGTTTTTGTACTATAAAAATAAATTATTTATTTGGGTAATTATGATATTGAAATAGCCCTTAAAAGTTGGTTTTTAAAGTGTTTGTTGAGCTACTGTGCAAAANNNNTACATCAGTTACTTGTCATTACCATGACATGAGCATCAATTAAGTTATGTATTTGTGCACTGCATTTGTTCAAGTAGATGTTTATGTGTGCTTCCAGATGCTGATGGGGACTTCTCTTCCTGTCAACGCTCTAGTGAAGGTGAAGGAGGGGCTGCTGAGACAGAGAGAACTGGAGATAGATAGGTACTGCAGGACACACTCACAACACTCTGAGCTGCCCTGACAACGCCCAACAGTACTTTTAATGTGTCTCTGTTCTGACTAAAGTGCCCTTAATCACACTTTGAAAATGTACACTCAGCGGCCACTACATTAGGTACACCTGGGTAGTCATGGGTTGGACCCCCTTTTGCCTTCATACTCAGAACAACAACCATGCCACGTTCAAAGTCACTTAAATCACCTTTCTTCCTCATTCTGATGCTCACTTTGAACTTCAGCAGGTCGTCTTCACCATGTCTACATGACTAAATGCATTGAGTTGCTGTCATGTGATTGGCTGATCAGAAATGTCTGTAAAAGTGCAGTTGAACATGTGTACCTAATGAAGTGGCTGATGAGTGTATATCCTATACTTATGTGCAGACCTGTGTGTATTTAGCTGCACTTTATTCAACACAATCACGTCCACCAATTGTAATTCTCAAGGTGAAGTTCCATCCCTTATACGTGTCTGTCTGTGTTCATGTGTTTCTGTTGTTGTCTCGTGAATTTTCCTACAGAGACAAAATAGATATCATGAATTGTGCTGAGGTTTTTCTCACTTTTTTTGCTTCTTCATACGTAGCTGTTGTATAATGCTCTCAAAAGGTCCAAAGAATAAACATTTTGTATTTACACTTAATTTACTTATATCATGTTTGTAAGCAGAGATTCTGTGTTTCAGACAAAAGCAGCAGATACTGCAGCTCCATGCCCGAATCAGAGAGAATGAGCTCAGAGCACAGCAGGTCCTGCAGAGTCAGAGAGGGTGGTTTGACGAACCCCTCGTTCAAAATACTAAGGTCAGCCACATCTCTGATGAAGTATCCAGCATTTATACTATGATAATCACATTGAATATTTCATAACATGAGTCACAGCACAAGTTGTGGTTGTCCAATAGGAATCGGCGATAAGAATGCCATGCAAACCGCCATCTGACAGGCTGTGCTGTGATGAAGACCTCGGTAGAAAGCTAGCCGTGGCTGAACTGGAAGTGCTCCATTTGAACGAGTTCTACAAGCAAGTCACACAAAAATATACAGAGGACATCAGAAAACTGGAGGAAAAGGTACTGCAAAGACAACATTCACCATTATTCATACAATGAAAGTGACAGAGAAATGGTGAGCGACTCTAAAACAACCACAGGAAATGAAATATTATTTGGAGAGCAAATTATACTCTTTGTTGTTATTAGTTTGTTTTTACTTACTGAACATGCTAATTGATGTAAAATGTTATGGAATTAAAGAATGTGTTTTATTTGTATATGCTTTTTTCTGCTAAAGTCAGCATTTTAATATGAAACCAGTGTTATTCGTCATACAAGGTGTTTTTCTTTCACAGATAAAGACAAGGGATCGTTACATCAGTAGTTTGAAGAAGAAGTGTCAGCGTGAGAGTGAACAGAACCATGAGAAACAGCAGCGCATAGAGACCCTGGAGAAATACCTTTCTGACCTGCCAACACTGGATGAGGTGCAGGCCCAGGCCCAGCAGGTACACACACATACAGTACAGACAGACACACACAGACTGTGGCTACATACACTGAAAAACATAAATCAAAATACAAGTACATCAAAATGAACACTATTACACATCAATTATGTCTTGTAACACATTGTCCATTTACAACTTCATCAAATCATTGCTCAGTTCTGTTCACTTTGTACGTCTGTGTGTTCTCAGCAGGAGGAGGTACAGCAGAAAGCCAAGGATCTGGAGAAAACAGCGTCTCGGTTACAGAAAAGCCTTGAAGAAGGATATGCTCTGATGAAGGAGAAAGACTTCAGGATTGAGATGCAGGCCATGAGGGAGAAGGAGTTGATTGCATCTGTGCAAAGGTACATAATAAACCAGTGGAGTGTTTAGGTGTAAATAATAGCGGGCAACAACGGTTTTGGACATAAATGCGAAACCAGAAAAATGTGTCATTTCACAATTTTATGTTTAACACGATTAGATACCCAGTTGCTCTGCCAGGCAAGTCCTGTTTCACTTTGTTGTCGTGTTGCTTTTATGTTTGGTAAAAGACTTTCAGGTCCTGAGAGCCTGTTCTTGATAGGGTAATAAAGTAATACATACAAAACAGCATCTTTTCTGACAAGCTAGCAGTCATCCATTTTTACCAGGAGCACCAGTCCATGTGATATTTGTAATTTTTTTTTTTCAACAAGGCTTGCTTGTGACACCATTGACAGCAAGACTGTGGTCTCCCCTCAAAAACGACCTGATAGGTTGTTTGTACAGGCAGCAAAGTACGACTCATATTTACATTTCTGACTGTCCTCCATCGCCCTCTAGCGGCTTTTATGTTAATGAATGAGTGTAAATGGTGGAATTCGTTCCTGGGGCGGGAGAGGGGAAGTTTGGTGGATGGGTCAAACAAACATCACACTTTCACCAAGGGGAGCACCCTCATCACTATTTAACTTCCAGCATTTAAGTACATTTATTTACTGCTTAAAGTGCCTTTTATAACGCCTTACCAGGAAGATTTTTGCCCTAAACCTGACCAGTGGTTTTGTAGCCTAAATTCATCCAAAAACGCAGCCTTTTTACAACCATGAACAGCATGTGTATGTGTAGCCATGTATATGCATTTTGAGAACGCTCACATGAGTCGTTATGGGTGTATTGACAAACGACTTATTCCGTTGTTTAGACTGGAGATCTCATTGCTCTCAAGATTACTCAAAACTTACAGGAATTTCAGTTCTCTCTGTTAAATGGACTGCATTAGCTTTTTTCTATTTTTTTAGTGACCACTCAAAGCACTTTAACACTACAGACAACGCTTATTCACCCATTCACACACACATTCATACACATATGGCCGAGGCTTCCCTAAACGCTGTCACCTGCCACCATCTGACACTTCGACATGTAGACTGCCATGGTCAGGGATCAAACCACCAACCTTGCGATCAGTGGGCGACCTTATTGGTTATTGCAGTTTACCTATTTATTGCAGGTCTCATCCTTGTGTATTGAAAAGGAAAAGTTGAAACAATATTTTCTCAAATGGTCACATCTGTCTTTGCCTTACTGACTCTAAATATGCAGTCATTCCTCTAAAATTGCTTTTCATTCAGTCTGAACAAAGTCCTTCTACATTTGATTTTAAAACTGCAGATAAGCTGCTCTTGTTTCTTTCTCCGTGTATATACATTGACCTGTGTCTCTCTCCCTCTCTCTCTCTCTATCTCTATCTCTCTTTGTTGACCACATGTTTTGACTTGATAAAGCCTGCAGCACAAAGTGCAGCACTGTTTGGACGATGGGGTGAGGCTGCCCATGCAGGACCTGAAGCGGCTCGAAGTGGAAAACATTCAGCTTCTGGAGCAAAAAGACCACAGCAGCAGGGTAGCATCTGTAACACACACCTGTCCAAATGCATATACACATATAGAGTGAAAAGTCCTTTAACTGGTTGTCTCTGATCCCCTCCAGCTGATTGAGCATCATAAAGAACGGATTGAGAGACTGACCCTGCAGCTAACGGTAGGGTCCTTAACATATACCACACACTCAGACTTTTGGGGTCATATTCTTGAAATGCAGTTTTAAAAATGTTTCCATTTCAAAGCAACCTTTGGCCACCTGGCTTGTGCGTGGCTGCATTTAACAATATGATTATATTTGTTACACAATAGAAAACCTCTCAAACTCAAATGTCGTTTCTCACCTCATACATAATATAATGCTGCATATGTTTACCTTAACTCCATGTTATACTTTGTCAGGCTGCCAGCACAAGACTGCAAAAGAAAAGAGGTCTTTCTCATAGACAACAGTCGTGTCTGCTGGAAAAGGAGGACAGCCTTGCCGCCCCATCCGGAGCCTTACCACAGGTATCAGTAATGTCTCTGTGTCTTTCTGTGTGACCTGACCATGGATGTGGTTACAGATAAGTATGAGTGACGTTTGTTAGAGCTTAAATGCAGACCAGACTGATCAGAAGGGAACTTTGCGTCTGTAATAAACCACAACAAACAACTTATCTAAAAATGTGCATGTCAACATTTTTTTTTCCTATCCAGTGCATTTACCGTATTACCTGAACTACTGCCTGTACAAGGGTTGGAGAACACACTCTATCATGTAAGACCTGATCTTACATCAAAAGGGTCAGATCAGGCCCTGACTATTGTATTGTAGGTCCCAAGGTATATAAATAATCAGGGTCTAATTTTATTTTAAAAAAAAAAATTTTTAAGAGATCTGTTTTCCCATTGACAGTTAACAATGAGTATTATGTATTTGTTCAAGAAATGTTGAACTTTAACCAATTTTGGCACATTTGGATGACTTATAGACATACTATATTTAAGTTATATTTATATATAAGTAAACTTGAATGCTTTGTGCTATTGGTTATTTTTCTAGTTTTCACACTGTATATAAAAAACGTCCACATAGCTTTAGGCATCAACACTTGGGGAATTTAAAAAAATAATCATTCAAAAATCAACATAGGAAAGAACCTGTAATACTGTAAGGTTAGTATTTCAGTAGAAACATATAGACTAGTTAGCTTAGCTTACTAGCATTAGCAAACAGAGATATGGAGATATTTTGAACCAAAAGTGTATTAGCTAACAATAATATTTGGGGAAAAAACGTTGGACTGGTGTAACAGTGAAGGTCAGGCTTCCTGATGATTTGGTTACTGGAAAGTGAAATATATGCCTTTGTTTTTAAGCAGCAGCAGGTGGATGAAGGGCTGGTGGTGCATCCCCTGTCCCATGTGGAGATGCCTGAAGTGGGGCGGTTGCTGAAAGAGATGTCCCTGTGTCTGCTAGACCTCCAAGCTCTCTGTAGCATCCTGGCTCAGAGAGCCCAGGGGAAAGAGCCCAACCTGTCTCTGCTTCTGGGCATGAAATGTATGTGGGTAACATACACATGCACACACACACACAGGCATAATGCAAGGCTTTGAACAAAAAAATAATGTTTGAGTTGCATCTTCACATGAAAAGAGTGAGGGAGAAAAAATCACAACTGTTTCCTGGGTCATATGTTGTACATAATTCTAGCCAGTATAAGCATTTTGAGTTGTGTCTCAATGAATCACCACTGTGGAGAACCAGATTCTATGAATGAAGTCCGCTGACTAATTTAAGTGTTGACTCTTTGTGCAAAGAACTGAACACTCAGTGAACTTGAATGAAGGAATGTTTTTTTTAATTTAACATTTTCATGCAGATTTAGTGTCCCTGAGCACTCAATGGGAAAAGGGCTTTCTGCTACAACAGGGGTGTCAAACTGATCCAGGAAAGGGCCGAGTGGCTGCAGGTTTCTGTTCCAACCAAGAAGAAACACACCTGAATCCAATCATTCAAATCACCTGCAGCTGTCTCCACTCAGTTGATTAATTATCAGTATCACCTGTGCTCCTGCTTGGTTAGAACAAAAACCTGCAGCCACTCGGCCCTTTACTGGATCAGTTTGACACCCCTGTGCAACAAGAAGATGCTGATGGTTGTAGAGTGGAGTGAACACGGCCTTCTTCTGATAAGCAGAGCTTTGACAATTTTATTGTGAAATTTTGTGAAGAGAAAAGTGGGGAGGAAATGTAAGTGAGCTGGTGATTAGGCATTAATTAATCGTTCCAACACTAAACTCCCCCCCAAAACCACAACTTGTTGTTTCTACCTTTCTTTGCTTTCTTTGTGTGAATAAAAGAGATGCAACATGTAAATTATTGAGCTTTAGAGGTAGGTAGGTCGGTAAATATGTTTGTCATCTCATCTGCTTTTGATTGCATTATCAAAATGTTAACTATTATGAATTAATTGTTAACTATGTAACAAGGAAGCGTCTCCAAGTCTGCGATTTTTAACCAGTCTGATCCCTTCTGTACCCTCTCTCGATGTTCTGCATCTTCTGTAAGGTGACTAGTGCCACACTGTGGCACACTGTATATAACCAAAACCCAGTGACAGCATTTTGTACTTTGTTGTCCCTGTCCAGCATTGAGTCTTTCGTCGGAGGAGACTGACTGCAGAGTGGTGGTGGAAGAAGAACTGAGGCTCAAGCTGTTAGAGGTCAGCCAGCTCAGGAAAGACATTGATGACCTGAGGAAAAGCATCTCAGACCGTTACACTCAGTATATTGGTGAAAACTGTGTCTCCCAGTGACACCCCGTCCCCTCCAGCACTGATGACGTGTGTATGAACTCTTTTACTTCCATATACTTCGTAGATAAAAACATAAATAATTATAATAGTAACAATTATTTCAAAGTAAGAGCACAAGCATTTTGTGTCACCATGGTGAGTACATGACGTCATGTCATGTTCCACAATCCTGTGGTTCAGCCAACTCTATCCATGTGGTTGGCCTTTACATTGGTTCAATGTAGCTCACCTACAGAAACCACAGGCGACAGTTGTGTTGGACCCAATACCAGAGGGCTGTACCATGAAGCAAGTTCAAGACAGGGTTTCTTTACATTAGCTGCAACAAAGCCTAAAGCCCTGATCAGAGATAACAGGTCCCATAGTGCAGCGGTTCTCAACTGGTCTGGCTTTGGGACCAACCATCACCCCGTCATGACAAGACGAGACCCAAAACGAGGAAAATGTTCAACTTCTAAAATGTATTTAATGAAAAGATGGAGCAGATTGAGAGGAAAATGTTCCCTATTACACTAGAATAGCTGCATTTTAATTAATAAACAGAATGTGCATCTTAGATAACACAACATATCTTATTTTAAAAGACTCAACAGCTTTCATGCAAAGCTCAGTTAGCAGATGAAAACAAAATGTGACGCAAAATGACCAAAAAGGCGCAAGATTTCCAAAAATTACCCAAAAAGGTGCAGAAATTCCTTAAAAAAAAGACACAAAATTACCCAAAAATGACACAAAATTACCAAAAAATGACACAAAATTACCAAAAAAGACACAAAATGATCAGAAAAAGACATGAAAACAAACAAAGAGTCAATAGACAGCATAAAAAAAATCCCCTTCAAAATAAAACCACAGGATTTTTTTGCCCACGACCCACTGAAAACGGGTCCGCGACCCACTTTTGGGTCCCGACCCACCAGTTGATAACCACTATGGCATAGTGGCTATCAACATTTTCAGATAAACCATTTCATTAAATGGGGCATTTGGAGAGTTATTTCACTCTACTGCCAGACAAATCAATTGTATTCTACCCCCTTACGTAAAAAATGTACAACGATCAAAAACATAATTTGAGTGCTTGTTGCACTCTCAATTACTGACCTCAGATCTGCCCATTTTGCAGCAGATATAAATGTTATTATCAAGAACTGTTTGAGACTATCCCCTGACGAAGGATACAATGAAATTAATTTCGTTTTTGGTCGATGTTACATCCCCAAGCAATCCCTAAAAGGAAACAAAGAAGGGCAAAGAAAAACGCACACAAACCAAAACACAATCCCCTCTAGCTGTAACACCCCCATGAAAGTAAACTTGTAGTTTACCTCAACTAGTTTTCAACACTCAAGTTTTTGTTTGTTTGTTTGTTTTTTGTACATTCTTGTTGACATCCTTCAACAGTACTAAACCTACCCAAACATACAACTGTTACAATGACCGTGGTTATCAACTTAATTAGTTAACCCAGGCTTTCCTCTTCAGGCTTTGTGTGCGTCCTCATAAAAAGGGGCGTTTTGAGAGTAATTTGACTCAACTTCCGGAAAACAACAATCGCGTCTCGCCTACTCCTCTTAAGAATATGAAAAATATAACGATAAAAACACTATTGTTGCTGCAAAAACCACACAACAAATTCCGGCATACATTTTACATGTGTAAATTCATGAGTTAATATAATTATTTGACCACTTCTGATGTGACAGCTGCCCATTTGACAGCTCTGTACAGGCTACACTGATGCAACAGATTTAACCCTGACACTGACCCCTAATGATGGATACATTAACAATCTATTCTGCTTTTTTGTCCACTTGAAAATGAAATGATTTTCCGTCTGTTATCTCTGATAAATACTGACATATACTAATCCATGCTCTATTAGCTGTAATATCAGCTTTGTAAAACAGACTTCAGCAAACCAGGACCAAGCTTAAAAACATAATTTCATAAAGTTATGGTTTGAAGGAATTATACTGCATTTTATATGGTCAAACAGATTAATATTGTTTTAATGTATGCTTACTTTAAATTATTTTATATGAGTCTCATTTTAGAGACTGAGTGGGAAAAGACTTATTCAGTAGTTCAGTGAGAGAAACAACTATACAAATAAAAAATATCACTGCTCACTATGTGCTTACTATGGCTTTATACTCAGCATACCTTGCTTACCCACTAATCTTGCTTCACGGTACAGCCTTCTGTTGTCTGTATCACACCAGCTGACAACAACTTTCACCACGTACTAAAGCTCCATGAGGATAAAAGGGATCTGGAACTAATTAGGCCAGGCAGGTTGTTTAATCTGGTTTGCTCTGATTATGAAGTGAGAGCTTAATTTATTCGCTGAATTACTCATCATTTTTATATTTACATTCACATTAAATCATCTGTAATATAACCATTTGCTAGCCCATTTGCCATAACTACTTTTTAAATTGATATGTTAATGTTGTATTTACAGTTTTTGGGCTGAAGTGGCCCAAAAGTGGAATAATTGCATTGTTTAAATATTATCACAAGCTTCAGTGCTTGTGCATTGGCCTAAATGGGCAGAGGAGCTCTTTATTCAACTCTACCTTCAAATATATGCAGAGTGATTTGGATTGGTATGTAAATATATATGAAAAGATATAAGAAAAACTCTATATACACATCTCTAAACTGAATATTTATATCCAGCCTCAGCTATGTGGATGTCATGCACCTGTCCTGGTCCTGGATACTGAAATGCATATGGGACTTTTCTCTGACAATTTAAATGTCTTAAGAAGCAATATAAACTGTGCAGATGTACTGTTAATCACCTAATTAAACTCAATCATATGACGCTTAAATAATTATTATAATAATTCACTCATCAGGTGATACTCAGCCGAACAAACCAGGAGCTGTTCCAAGAGTGGTTATTTGTGCAGGCAACACATCATCTTATGTATAATTTGTCATTGTCACTTTTTAAATGCTTCTTGCATTCAATGCAGTTATCCTCGGCTCAATCCCGCAGCCAAAGAGGCTGAAAGAGCACATGCACTTTTTAGAGTTTGTTGTCTGTGCAACCAGGCAGGTTAGAGAATTAATTCCACAATTAAGCTTGATCTATCAAAAACAACATTTTTATCTGTATGATTTAATAGGTTTGTTACGTTTATGTACTTTAAACAACCAAAACAAAATATCTAGTTTGGTTGTCATATTTGGTGTGTTCATATTCCACCTGTGGATGATGTTCACAAGCTACTGGTTTGTGCCTCTGTATGAGAATTGAGTATTCTGTGTTTGATATTCTTTGTTTGCTTTCAAAACTGATAAATGCCAAAGTTATATTTAAGTACAGTGATGTTCCTAAAACATTTTTTGTTTGTTTGCTTGTTTTTTTTGCTAAATGAAGGTTTGATCTCATTTGTTCAGATGTCAAATAAAATTATTTTTCTAAAGAACTCGTATGGTTTCTTACAAGCTTGTATCAGAATACTAATATTACATGTACAATTAGAATTGATGTCAGCCCACAACAAGTGGCTGGCTCCTGTCAATTTAATCTGCTTTATATGCTCACAGCACAGCTTACTGTACTCTGATAGACAAGGGGGGGTGCAAAAGAGTTTTCAGTCTATGAGAGAAAAATAATTTGAACAAGATTTCTACAGATTCCTCCAAATGCGACATTATTTTAGAACAGGGGTGTCAAACTTAACCAGTAAAGGGCCGAGTGGCTGCAGGTTTCTGTTGCAACCAAGAAGAAACACACCTGAATCAAATCATTCAATCACCTGCAGCTGTCTTCACTCAGTTGATTAATTATCAGTATCACCTGTGCTCCTGCTTGGTTAGAACAAAAACCTGCAGCCACTCGGCCCTTTACTGGATCAGTTTGACACCCCTGTTTTAGAACAATCATACAGGATATTGATAGGCTATTGGTAAATTTAGAAAATTCTGCATACAAAACTGAATCCAATACTAAAATATTTCCAGGATATACAGTTGTTTACTAAACAGGAAATCAGGACGGGTATTATATATTAAGGAAAAATGGGATACCGAAAGTGGCAAGGCTCTTTCTGGGGAGGAGTGGCCTACAGTCTGCAAAATACAGTGGAAAACTACAAGCTTGAGCGAATTCAGTTGGAAGTGTTTGGTTCAATTCTTTATTACTTCTTCCCAAAAAGTGGCACAGGGCGAGTAACTCGAGTGTCAGAGACGATGTCAGGTCAACAATGCTGATCATGTATTTAACTCTGCCCTGTACCTTCCACCTACTGGAGGAATATCCACCTGACATTAGAGGAGTTATTCAGAACGGTTATTCCTTATAGATTTGATGTTCTATATATAGGTAATATCCAACAAAAGCTGTGCTCCCTTATGGCAAGGGTGTCAAACTGATCCAGTAAAGGGCCAAGGGGCTGCAGGTTTTTGTTCCAATCAAGAAGAAACACACCTGAATCCAATCAATCAATCAGCTGAACTGTCTTCACTCAGTTGATTAATTATCAGTATCACCTGTGCTCCTGCTTGGTTGGAACAAAAACCTGCAGCCACTCGGCCCTTTACTGGATCAGTTTGACACCCCTGCGTATTGTAATTTTGTTGGCTTCAGGTATAAAGTGATGACCCACAAGACATATTTAACAGTATGTGGTTAAAGTGGATCAAATACATCATGCCTGAGGCACTTTACATGATATATTGTATATTTGTGTAACTTGAGTATGACCATTCCTTTGCTTTATGTTGTGCATAGTTCAAGTTTGGTATCAGAAATGGACACTCAAAATATAGACTAAAAAGGAAAATGCAAAAAAAAAAAGTTAATTTTAGTTATATTTACATACTTGTATTAGTTTTATTGTATTTTATTGGTAATGATACAACACCTAAAAGGGTAGACACATTCCTTCTACCTATTCTTTTCACTACAATTGAGGAGCTTGCTGCAGATGTACCTATTATTTTATCTATTTGTTTTCTCATTTATTTGTATTTCCCTTTTCCAAATTTATATTTGCAATGCAAATGGACACAGGAGAATTAAAAGGTCCACAAGTAAAGTGATAGACAGAGGGTGTTCTTCCCAAGATGGTGTCCCACCTTTACATTCTCTATGAATAAATGATATCCATTAAGTTGCCCTGATGGCTGGTAAAGGCTGCTGTTGTGTATCATTGTTCCTGGCCCTTTAGAGATCCTTCCTCAGTCATAAGAGCTGTCAGAAGGCCTTCAAGATGGCGGAAAAGAACAAGGACTGGGTTTGAGGACTTATTCCCAAGGCGCCCTTTTTGTTTAGATGAGAACACACACACAACCAGGCCCTGCTTCACACCTGCAGTCTGCAGCATCTATGCATTGTTATGTGCCAGAGTGCATGTGTTGTTTGTGTGTAGTTCTGCCCCTCCTCCCACTCCTTTCTGTTTCTCCCAGGTAAACCACCTGATTGGGATCCACCTGTGGAGCTGATTGAGCACCTGCTGAGCTGGACAATCAGCTGTGGTGTGTGGCAGATTATAAGGGCCCAGAGTGAGGATCCACGAGAGCTGCCATCTTTCCTTTGTTGATCTCTGTCTGTGAGACTTGGGTTTTTTTGGATTGGAAAACTTTTGACTTTATGTTCAACACTTGTGGTGAGGAGGATGGGACGTTGGGTACCCTACATTGCAACACTTAGGTGAATTTTTGTTAGACACATTAGGTTTATTGGTTGGTGCCACATTTGTAGTTATTTCATATCAGTTTTTAGAGAAGTTAGCTAGGCCTTTGTTTCCTGATTTTGTTTTGTAATAGTCAGGAGTTAGTCAGGCCTTGTTTTGTTTTCTTACTTTCGATTATTTGGCATCACCACCTTGTCCCATTCCTCCCACCTAATTTGTGAAACTTGTTGAATCTTTTTTTTTGAGCACAGTAAAAATAAACTCAATTACTTTTCACAGAACTTTGACTCCTTCATTTCTTTGTCGTTGCCATCCTCATTTTTAAAGAGGGGACGTAACAGCATGCATAGATATTGCTTCAAATTTGTTCTTGGCTCACATCACCTACGATTAACCACCCAAATAATACACCAAGTAGATTACAAATAAACCAAACTTTATTTAAAAGCTAAATAAATTGCATGACTTGAATACATTTCCTATAAAGATTGAACATTGTATGTGTTGAAGCACCAAGGAACAGAATAACTAAAAGCGAGTAAAGAAACTGACACATGGTATGAGAGTCATGCCGTACTAAGGGTTCCACTCACTTGTGTTCCTTTGGGAAGAACACTGGCAGGAAGCAGCGGTGACAAGAGATACAAGCGCTGGGCACAATAATGTATTCAACGAAAAATCTTTGCATCAGACGGTACATTGGTTCAGGCCTGTGTCAGGGAGTTAAAATATCCATCCAGTTTAGTGTAGTGTGTTGGGTTTTTGTAGATTTAACTGCATTATCCTCTTGAGGTTTGACGAAATACAGTGTGTAACAATATATTTTAATGTGACACACACAAAAAAAAACAATCATAAAATAGTCAATACAGCAACACAGTTAAGAAAGACCTCATCATTAAGACTGATTGCATTCAATGACATATTATACAAGTGTTATTGTGCCCACCCCTGTATATTCAACATACAGTGACATGCCGAAATATGTTAGTGATGGGAAAAGGTTAAAAAACTATGGTGGAATAACTGGTCAATGCCACGACTATCCTACAGCCACCACCACCTTATAAATAGGAAACACCAAGACAGGGTTTTGAGGTCATTACAATGTCCTCATGGACTTGGGAGGATTTGCAGTGTTATTTATAATTAAAAAGATCTAGAGCAGGGGTGTCAAACTGATCCAGTAAAGGGCTGAGGGGCTGCAGGTTTTTGTTCCAACCAAGCAGGAGCACAGGTGATACTGATAATTAATCAACTGATTGCAGACAGCTGCAGGTGATTAGAATGATTTGATTCAGGTGCGTTTCTTCTTGGTTGGAACAAAAACCTGCAGCCCCTCGGCCCCTTACTGGATCAGTTTGACACCCCTGAGGAGAGGATGGAAGATTTTTTCTCTCTTCAGCCTTAAATTGACATATAGCATAGTTTTGATTGTTTTGCTAAATGCTGGCCCTAAAGGGCTTTGTTGAAACCCATCAACTATAACCACACCACATACCCTTAAGAACTGGGATTTGGGACAAAGTTCCTGATGGGATCTTCAGGTGCCTTTGAAATGGCACTTGTCAAATGTATCTGAACCCCATTGCTATCAAAGAATGAGAGTCACAGCCACTGTCACATGAAAAGAGCAGAGGGCAAACTACATCATCCTGCCCTCTTTTACAGATTTTTGCATTTAATAAGAGAAATAGAACAATAATGTGGTTGATTGCCGTTAACTGAGTGTCTACATGTGGTACATTTAATGAATGTCTATGATTCATTTAAACTTTGGACTTCTTAAAATACATTTTACCCATCATTCCTCTTAGCTTTCAATATTAGTATGTTTATTCGTGTGGTTGGCACAATATTTAGACCCATATACATATCTTTTTTATACAGTCATTTATTCTCTTCCCGAGATATTTTCTTGTTGTCTGCCAGGGTCCCCTTGCAGGATAATACAGTCTTGTCATAGTGTTATCAAGACCAGATATACAAACAGAAGTAAAACACTCTGCAAGTGTTTCACCGTAAGGGGCCTTGAAAAATATTTTGCAACGAAGGAAGAGGATATTCCAGTGAATAACCTCTTCCTTCCTAATGTCACTGTGCCTTCATGGCAGCTTGGCGACATCTACTTCCTTCTGCAGTTTTCTCAAAACAGCTATACTGTGAATTTGCATTATGTCCTAATAAAATATCCAGAAAAGGTTGCACATTGTTCGTAACACTCCCTCCTTAACATATTTTACATCTCCTTTCAGTCCAACATGTGTACTTTTACCCCAAATCATTGCCACATGCCCAGGCTAGACCCCCTAAATCCCAACACCCCAGGACATCAAGAGGAAAAAGGGAAAACAGACGGTCTCTGTTTATTTTCCCTTGTCCCTAGGCTAGTCATAGAATTATTTGATTCAGTTCTTTAAGCGGGATTTCCCCACCAATCCTCTGATTATGTCTGCAAATACTAATGGCTGAGCTGAGCCTCTACAAGGAGCAGTCAGTCTCAGGAGGCTTTGAAGGGGTTTCTTCCGAAGTGGTCTCACTGGAGATCCCAGTGTCTCCGTTCTCTGGTCCATTGCTCAGTGACATCTTTTCCAGAGCTACAGGGTGGACATAGATTCAGATGCATTATTAGTAATCATTAGTTCTGTCCCAAAGACTCTAATCATGTTAGATTTTCTTTGATACCGTGCTGGTTTGGTGGATTTTGAGCTCGTCAGGGTTAAAACATTGTTTTAAGTTATAGGGGATATCAAACAGGTGCAAAAACCTGTGGCGCTAACATTAGCGGAGTGCAGCGCATATTAGCTAGCATGCTATGCTAGCAACTAAAGGTACACTGAATGTATACACAAGCACGTCTGTTTTTTAATGATTGCTGCAGTGAATAAAATAAAGGATCCCTACAGAGAGATAGCTTTTTGTTAAAGATTAAAATCCAGAGACTGCTGCTATGTCACGGTCACCAAATACACCAGATTCAAGTGACAAAATAAATTTGTTAAAAAAAAAAAAAAGGTTTATTCAAATGTGTAAAATAAGATGCAATCAATGTAACCTGATTTAATAGTCACATTTTTTTTTTTTACCATGTGAGAATAAAATAGCACTGGAGTTTTATTTTGATAGACTAACCTACTGTACACCCAAAACATAAAAATGTTAAATCACATTTGAAAGTTAAAATGCAATATAAACAGTCTTTCCTGGTCTTTCATTTGTGCAGGACTGATTTAAGCTTAACTTCTTTTCGTCCGTTTCTTTTTTCTTTTTTCAAAGTGGTGGCATGATGATTTAAAAGAATACTGACCAAATTAGTCCATTGTATTAAAAAATCAACCAAATATATTTACATTGTATTGACATCCACTACGAAGCATCTTGTTAGTGGTGAAAACAGGATTTGACAGCTTACCCTGCAGTGATGCTGAGTTGTTTCTGGGCGGCGCTGTGCTGCTGTCGTCCAGTTCATCCAGGTAGAGTCTGTAGCGATGGCCACTGTCATCTTCATACTCCACGTTCTCATCATCGCTGTCCACTTCTGGAGCCACATACACCACCTCAAACTCTATCTGTCCTCGCTGACACAAACACCATGTATGAGCACTTTGAGCGGATGTTTTGGTGTGTGATGTGTATGACGATGACCACCTGTCTTACCTGCTGGGACAGGATGGTAACAGCCTCCTTGTGTTTGGCATCTCGCAAATTGATGCTGTTGACAGCGAGGATGGCATCTCCGACATGCAAACCTCCACATCTGTCTGCAGGCTGACTTGGATGGATCTCGGATATTAGAATGGGAACACCGTGCTCCTTCCCACCCTGAGGAGGAAATATACACAACTTAACTCATTTGGGCCAAGAACTCTTTTAGGGTAATTTTATGGCCATGTTGGGATTTTTTTTATCAATGTGAGAGATGATCAGGCAATAGGACTGCCTCACTGCCAACTCTTCTACTTATGTGTACTATCACGCACACAAAATCTGACTTCACACATTGAAAATCCCTGGAAGTCTGAGAGCATCTCTAGTGCTTTGTCCACCGGAAATTGCAAGCTTGAAGGAATTTTTAGTGTCACTTCTCTTAATTTACAGATCCTGAGTTATTCATTGCTAGAGTTTATTTCCTGCTGCCTGTACAACTTTCACATGAAGCAGATTTGCATTCAATTATTTGGAATTGTTGGCTGCTTTAAAGATATATCGGGTGCAATGTCAACAGGCTGTCATAACAACTTCTGAGGAAGAAAGATTCATCTGATTTCTTACTGTAATGGAGATTCCAAGTCCCTCGTGATCATCTTTAACCAGCACCACCTTTCTAATAGGGCCAACTCCCTGGGTTTTCTTCAACATGTCTGGGTCCTGTAATTACACATTCACACACATAAACACGTTCACCCCTGGAAGCACAAATGCAAATCAACAACTCTGACTGCTCTGTAGTTTTACACTCACATGCCCCACAGGAGAGGGAAGAGGTTTCTTGGGATCATTGCGGCCCCTGCATGCTCGGATGACGGTCTTGTGACGGTGAAGGTGAATTTCTGCCTCCAGTTGGTTCCACAGCTTGTCATGCGCTGGCCCTTTCATGTCCCGGCCCAGTAACTGGATCTGCTGCACTCTGGAGGACGAATCAAAGGACCGTGCTGTCAATTCATATTCCGGGCAAACCCATTTTCTGTTGCTTAAAATGCTTAAAAACTGAGTTGGCTTTGAAGAGGTAACTGCGTCTCTTTCTTCTTGTGAAGGGCAGTCTGACAGCAGGCGTGAAAATATTCTTAATAAAGCGTATTTGTGTAGGCAGGCCTTTTTTAGGTGATTCGAATAGATTTCACTGTGCCCCAGTCAACACCAGTACGCACCTCAGTCTTCAAAGCTACCAGAATCTTTTGACAAAAACAATGATTTAATCCCACATATTACAGGAGTTCATCCATCTCTTTCACTATCCGAATTAAAGTGGATGCCACAGTTGTACATTGCTTATCTCCCGTGCCCGTACTCTAAGTTAGCAGCAGCATCATCCAGAAAACACCCATACATTTCTGTCAGGTCAAGTGGGAAAAGAGTAGCCTTCTTCTCAGCAAAGCCTCAACTTCAACCTAAAAGGTGTTGTGAGCTCCAAGTCCTTACCTGCCAGCCAGTTCTTTATCCAAGTATTTGGCAGCCAGTCTGGCTCCGTACACTTCGGCCTGCAGCACTGCCATGTGTCTGCGAAGGGCCTCATTCTCTTTCTTAAAAAGTCTCACTTCAGCTTCCAACCTTGCCTCTGCTAATTTCTCCTTCTTGCTGACCTCGAGCTCCTGTTCCTAGAACAAGCATATCAAGCGTGAGAACCACACACAAAAACAACACAAGCACCAGGAGCAGAATGAGTGGGTGAGTGAAAATCCTGTTAATCTCTGGCAGCCATACACAGTTAATTATTACCATTTGGCAGAGATGGTACAGATATGTTTTTGTATTTTAAAACCTGAGGATTATAGAGATAATACAAATAAAATACAATGACATAAGCTGTCACATCAGACATGTCATTCTGATGCATACTGCATCAGTTTGGTTTTGTAAGGCCCAGATTTATAATTGCAAATCCTTTGCAACATATATTTAAATGAAAACAGAACAAATGTATATGTATATTTATGTTAATACTGACAAACATTTGTTTATGTAAATTTACTCTGAATTCTGAATTTGAAGCATTCTGATTTTATTTACATTGTACACAGTGTTGCAACTTTTTGGGAGGTGCCAGTTCTATTTATTGGTTCTAATTTCACTTCCACAATGATAAATAATTATTAGAAATGCACAAATAAAGGCAATATGATAAGATAATCAAGTCCTGTTATCAGCCGCAAACGTATTGGCCCGATTGTGCATCCCTGGGAGGAGGAGGAGGAGGAGGAGGAGGAGGAGAAGGAGAAGGAGAAGGAGAAGAACAAGAAGAAGAAGAAGAAGAAGAAGAACTCTGTATAAACTATCAGATCTATATCACTTTGAATAAGTGTCTGTTTAATGAAATTGCAAACCTGAATGTTGACCTGTGATTAAAACATATCACTTTCATATTTCTGAGAAAACGGAAAAGTAATAATGTAATTTCAAAGGCTTTGACAGTTGAAAAAGGGAATAGATTTGACGAGTGTTCCCAGTAAATAGACAGACTCATTCATTCAAGCCTTTTGCTGCCTTCTGTCTGTTGTAAATGAAACAGATAAGGTGGGAGCTGTAAAATCAAAACAATGAGCTCAAATGAGATTATAGCTCTGCAGAACTGAGAGGAAGTGCATTAGTGGGTGATAAATCTTTGTTAGTTTATTACAACGAGTGACTCCTATCACATTAGACAGTCAACTGTGCAAGTCCAACCCACCGCGAGCCCAGCAAAACAAAGAGCTTCTTTTTTTTTCTCATAAACTGAACAGGTCTGAAGCCACTGAAAGGAAGCAGATCCTCATTTAGTTATGTTATTTTCATTTAAAAAAGACCCACAGTCCAAAGACATGCAGGTGTGAGGTTCATTTTTGACACGGAATTGCACATAGATGTTAATGGTTGTTGGCCATTAATGACCTAGACAAGTGTTCTATGCTGTAAGATATGTGATTAGCACAAAGAACAATATAAGAACAGATTAGATGGGATGATTATGCACAGTATGTGCATGTGCACTATATACTGGATATACAGTGTGCACAATTTATATTGAAAGAAACAGATAGATGTAAAATTAATATCAATATGTGAGCAGTGGATGTTTTGGTGTTACAGGGCTACTGACAGTTTATGTGAATAGCACCTACCAGACGAGAGAGCTGGAAGAGAATGTGTCTTAAATAGGGCTGTAACGATTCATCGAGTTACTCGATTACAAAAATTGCTCGTGGCAAAAACTCGAAGCGTCGTTAAATTCCGATGCGATCCGATTGTTTCACACGGACCGTTGTTAAGGGAGCACACCTGCAAACATTCTGAACTTAATTGGCGCGAGGGCGGAGAGTCGGAGAAAAGACAGAAAATATCAAAAGTTTGGGATCATTACACACTAAACACCGAAGGCAACAAGGTGTTTAGTGTGTGTTCAGCATCTGAACCGTAAACATCCACATTATGCGGTTCCGCCAAGCGGCGCTGAAGCAAGGTAACGTAGCCTCTTTACATTGATGGTCGCTGATTTTAATCACATAGCGATGTTTTGATGCGGTTTGACTTGATATGATGTTTAGCGTTGATGTGTTTAATTAGTAAACTTGTTCATGTTCAATTGCAAGTATGGACGAACAAAAGAACCTCTTCACACGCACGCATGCACCCTAATCTTGTCTGTCACTCTCCGTCACGCACAGCAGAGGCCTAACACAACAAGCAGCCCATAAATGACACCAAAACATATCGGCATAGGTTTTTCTGTTTACTCGGCTTATGCACTGTGAAAAAAAACAATATAGAAGTATATATATATTTCTTTTGAGAAAATTCCATGACTCCTGTGTTTCCTGCATTGTGAAAATTAAAGGGGCCTATGGACATATGAATGCCTGACTGTAATAGTTAGGAGGGAGACAGCTGTAATTCATGTCTCAGAAAAGTTTTAGGAAAGTTAATTTGCACATTGTGATAATATATGCTTTCCTTTGGTGCAAATTGCATCCTTCACCCCAAGTACAATTTACAGTAGTTTTTAAAAGGTTTATTTATGAGCCTTTGATGCTAGCATAATTTAGTGTTCAGTCATTTCAAGTGAACTTAATAAATAGTTGAGTCTATGAAACACTCATAGGCAGAACTGGGTAGTATTGTTTTTTAAGCACTAATTAAAAGAGATACAGAAAACAACAATATGGAATAATTAGGAGCAAACAAACTGTAATTTAATAAAAAGTGTCAAGTGAGCACAATCTATATTAA
>CAFUXE010001370.1:4377-15193 GCA_903364295.1 Serranus cabrilla
TTTGTGTCAAATTTTTATAAATTAATTAATCAATTTATTCATTTTAAATAGTTAAGTTTGAGGATTCAATGGGATATTAACTTTTTGCACCATTTTTTCCCCTTTTTAAAAAAAGATGTATTTATCTTTTTTAGGCAGCATCTGTCCTCCATAGACAAACAAAGAAATAATATAACTGGATAAATAAATTAAGATGTCATTACAGATAACAAAACCTCTATACAAGTTAAAGGTAGGTGTTAGTTTATAGAACATTTATTTAATTGCAAAATGAATTTAAAAAAGGAAATGAATACAAATAAATATATTAAAAGCATTTAAATTAATGTCTGATTTTATCCATTAATTAATGCCTACATTTGATCTTAATTTCTGCAGCTAATCATTTTTTATTTTGGCAGTTTCTGTCCTCCATAAAAAGCTGATCCACATGACACAGTCTGAATAACAGCCTACTCAATTCCAAAAACATAAATAAATTAGTTGGGGAAATAAATAGGGTGAAATGCAGAAGAAGGAGAAGAAGAAGAAGAAGATGTACACAAAAATAGATTCATAACTGTCAAAAATTAAATTAAATTAATTAATTATTTAAAAAATTAAGGAAAATAAATAGAGAGGGAAAGTAAAACAGACCTTAATTTAAGAGATTTAACTCTGTCTGGTGCAGGTCATCTAGATAGCGCATGGCTTTCTTGCTAGCTGCTTGAACTTCCTGGAGGAGAGAATCATTTTGCGCTCTCAATGACTGTACCTCTTTTTCCAGGGCAGCCCTGCTCTGAGGAGCTAGGTTAGCTTGCCTGTGGAAGTTCAACAGCAGACATCTTTACAATGGACCTTTAGATGCAGTCTGTGCAGTCTGGTCGCTGAGGAGAGCTTCTATTTCTTCCCTACACTCACTGAAGTTTAACTTGCTGATAAACTCAGGATAGCCAGGTTTAAGACTCTGTGCTAGGGAGGAAATGAATTGTTCTACACAGCTTTCCATGATAATGGAAGTGACAAAGAACTAAATGGTTGGCTAAGGTGTTGTGTTAACAGACACCGTGTAAAGTAGCTCGGGCAATACACTAGCCTAACCAAACATTAACTAATTACAATTTGGGAAAATAGCTTCCTGTGGGAAAGGACAACTATAGCACCATCTAGTGGTTCTAGTGGTAAAGAGAATTGTAATAAGTGAATGTAAACCTAAGTTTACAATGGCAAGTTTACTTACTTAGGCTTTTACTTGCACACTAACTGAAATGCAGGGCAGTGACAGTTAGGGATTGTTTCTTTAAAATTTTGACTCAAGCTGAAACACGTGTAAGTAACTGCTAGTACAAAATTATTAATTCACAGGGCTGGAAGCACGCTGTGGCTCTCTCTCAGTCTCTATCCTTTCATTAAGCTGAAATGCACGGCAGTAACAGCTAAGTACAATACAAACTCTCTACGTGCACAGGGCCGGAGGCGCGCTGTGACTTACTCAAAGGGAACAAAAAGTGGATCACTTAACAACAGCAAATGTTTGACAAGACTGCATTGAATACCCTGTATTCAAATGCTGGAACAAACTTATTCAACTATTACCGAGTAGGTTTAACTTAGATAACTAGCAACAGCAAGTGGTTAAGTTAGCACAATGATGGTTTAAGTTACTCGTTATCACAACACACTAATCTCTCAAGTTGCTTTTTGTTTAATTTATGAATAAATTAATTTACACCACCATCCACTCTTGTGAGTGCAAATGGATGTCTGCTCTTGTAGCAGGTTACTGGTGAAAAATGCAAAGACTTCTAGCAAGTCTAAAATTGGAATCAAAATTTTTGGTGAGGGCCAAAAATTGTTACACTGTTATTAATATTGCACAATTATGAGTGATTGTCAACTGTACTATGCCTCGCGCCGGGGCACCATTATGTTGGGATTAACGGTTGGTGGTGCTATGCCTCAAAGGGGTGGCACCATAAGTTTATCAAAAGGGTATCAGATGGCTATCAATATTATTAATAATTATCATTAATAATTATTAATTATGAAAAATGATATGACTTGATTTACTCTAAGTCACCTCGAGATGGGGCACCACTCTGTAAACAGAGAAAAGATAGCCAATTTGCCTATATAAGTCTCATAAAGTTGCTAAATTGTTAATTTGGAATCTTAATTAACGACGATATGAGCTGCTGGTCGACATGGAGGACTTTGCGGGAGCAAACGTGTTCGCGCGGTACTCTTCATTCTCTGTTGGTCCAGAATGTGACGGATACGTACTACATGTGTCCGGGTTCATCAATGGAGGGGCAGGTGAGTAAACTGATACTGGGTTTGTGTATCATGTTTTCAAGTAATTGTTCATGTATTTGAGAATCACTGCTACATCAGGAGCATTAAATGGCTGCTGAGTTCAGTCGCTTGCTGTTTGGACATGTTATCAAGTTAGGGACAGCTATGACTTCCTTAGGCCTGGGCAGCAGGTCCACAACATTAATGTGTTGTGCTAACCACTGCCAGCTGATGCCTCTGTACTTGTGCTTGGCATCAACTCTGAACGCCGGAGGCACAGTGTCTGGGCTACCTTGAGCCGTGAAGTGGAAATGTGAACGGTAAGCCTTTAGGGTTGCCTGTCTTTCTGGAGTTAAACCACGTGCTTAGGAACTGGAATGCTAACCTGTTCTTCCTCCTGTTGGGATGCAACACTTGGTGCTGTAAGTACTGTGACATCACATTTCTGCAGCAATGCCTATCCAAGCACATACAAGTCAGTTATCTAAAGGGCAGAAGTGCCCTTGAGCAAGGCACAGTTGGTAATATTAAATCAAGGCAATCACAGTCAATGACAAGGCAGTCTAGGCTTTGTTCATATAGAAGTGGTCGTGGTTTTCAGCTAAACTTAGTTGAAAAAATAATAGATGTAATCTGGTCACCTGCCAAACCCTCGAGAAGTCAATCACTTGCATCACTGGAGTTGAGTAAACTTGTTGACAAACACTTTCTCATATTTATTTCTGCAGGAGACTCCCTGGGACATCACAACGGACATAACTTTACCACCCCTGACAAAGACCAGGACTCCCAGCCCTTCAACTGTGCCAGAAAATTTTTGGGGGCATTCTGGTACAATAAGTGTCACAACACAAACCCCAACGGGGTTTATCGTTGGGGGGCTGATAAGGCACTCTATGCTGTAGGAGTGGAGTGGTCCACTTGGAGGGGTCATAACTACTCCCTAAAGACCATCAGCATGAAGATCCGTCCTGTGCAGTAATCCTCCAGGACCAACATGCAGCTGAATATCAGCTGACAATCTATTATGATGTCTTTCTCTTTTTCTTATTAATCTTATTAATCAAGGTCATATCTTATTAATTTAGGTCATATTTTCCTGAAACTGGGCTCAGCGGAAGAAAACCAGCTGATGTTTCTATTTCTCGTTGATTGCTATAGTATGACTTTTTGAAAATTTGGCCAGGTGTTTTTCTGTCATTTCTGGATAGATTATGCTCTAATATGTATCAACACACTGAAATTGGGACATTTTAAGCATTTTTAGGTTTTAAGGAATCTTAAAGTTTGACCACTTTTGACAAAACACGTCATAATATGGTGTTTTTCTGTCCTTTTTCAAAAATTCCACCCTGACACGCAGCAACAGACTCTAATGAAGCTATCCTGCGAATTTGGTGCATTTTTAAAAAACTTGAAATTTTTGGGAAAAAAACGACATGCTATAGTATGACTTTTTGAAAATTTGGCCTAATACCTATACACTTGGACGATATTGTATTTGCTGCCTACTGAATGATTATATTGAGGGTACACACATTTAAGATGCACAAGGAAAACTTACAAGTAATTCCATAATTCTTATAACATAAGTTGTTTCATGAAACTGTCCCACCTGTTGAATCTAACTTTACTTTAGCCCCTGAGTCTTTCCTACCATTTTTTCAAGGGATGAAGTCTTTATTATTCAAGCCATTCCTTAAATGAAGGCTTTTTAGAGCTCTTCCGATATTTGAGGACTAATCACAGGTGCCCTATCCTAACACAATGCCATTCATTTGCACACATTTGCACACGCTGTCTATTTTCCTGAGTAGCATTCTAGCCAAGAGTCAGACAAACCTCTTCACACATACTTCTCCAGATTTCAAAATAACTGACCAATACTACAGAAACATGCTGCAGTTTAATATAAATACAACTAACCATTTTTAGTTATTTCTTCTTCAATCTGCATTACTGCTTATGTAGTAGTTCTGGTTTTACTCAATCCCTAATGTTCACTCAATGATTTATATTTGTCAATGAAGATACCCAATTGTTTCACAAATAATTTCTCTGTTTATATTCTATAGTGGTACATGTAATGCTTATATCAATTTGTAAATGTTTGTATTACCCTTGATTAATTCATATGCATGTAAGGAGAAACATCTACTAAACTCCTAAATTAAACTACTAAATAAAAGATAAATTAAATGGTTAATATTTTTTCACTTCATGTATATTCAGAGATTGACATTAGCGTGACTATTAATACTGATATTGACAAATCTAATATTATTAACGAGTTGTAGTTTGTCGCTGTGACCCCTAGAGGGCAGTGATTAATGATCATTTATCTTTGACAGCAGGAAGGAAAGCCACTAAAGAGAGTCCAGACAGATAGACACAGGAGACAAAGTGAAGACATCAGAGGACATCAGCTCTCTGCTCAGCGTCTCATTTATTGTCAGCGTACAGAAGATAATGATTCACATCAGGGGCGTCACACCTCCAACCAACGTTCAGACAAGTTAGTTTGACTTTAAAGCTGAGTGTGTTAACTGTCGGTAACATCTATGCTGCTGGCATTTCTGGAGAAGCTTTTTTTCTTTTTGATATTTTTTTGGTCTTTTACTTTGCTGTGAATTATGTGGTCAGTTAATGCAATTATCATTATGTTATCAGACTCTGTGTCTGTTTCCATAGAGATTATGTGAGATTATGTGGTAGATAGAGAGAAAAGAGTTAAACAAATCAGCTGATATTCTGCTGTACGTAGGTCCCGGACAACTACTTCACAGGACGGATCTTCATGCTGATGGTCTTCAGGGAGTAGTTATAACCCCTCCAATGGTACCAATCCACTCCAACATAACCTATGGTGGCATCAGCCCCCCAGCGATAAACCCCGTTTGGATTTGTACCATAACAGTCGTTGTACCAGAACGCTCCCAGGTGAAGTCTGGCACAGTGCTTTGCACTGTAATCCTGGTCCTTGTCAAAGGTCGAGAACCTTTGTCCGTTGTGATAACTCAGAGCGTCTCCTACAGAAGAAAAAAAAAGTGATGATACAGCTGACAATTAAATACTTAAAGCATTATATTTTTGGGTAGCACTGTTGAGAGTTTCACACATTCTCACCTGGTGGCTGAACTGGGGTATTGTGGTTTTAATGGGTGCCACCACAGTCTACTTCCCTAACATTAATTTCAAAGTTGTATTACTTTCACTAAGCACACATTTTCCCCCTGTGAAGGGTTCAGTTTTTCCTTATCCTCGTCCAAAGTTAGGGTGTCATATGATGTACAAAACTGTTTAAGCACCCTTGGGCTTATTTGTGATTTATGATACTGGAAAAAATGGGTCCCTAAAAAAAAGTAATCACAAAGACTCCCTGCACTCTCTGCTCTACTCCACAGGATACCAGAATGGCTGAATCTTCAGTTCAAGTTTGATCCACTACCACTTTCCCTGAATTCTGTATCAAAGAACTTTATGATTCAGATCAACTGTTTCCAAGTCTTTTATTTCACTGTGAGCCATGCCTCCAAGTCCTACCACTTATTGTTCACCTTCTTCCTGGCCAATTCTGTCAGGTTTGGGATTCACTCTAAGTCTGGCCCCTCCCCTGGACCACTTTACCTTAGGAGCCAAAACACAAAACAACTCCTGCTCCCACTAACTCACCTGCTCCTCCATTAGTGAATCCAGAAACATGCAGTCTGTATCCGTGGGACTCTGGGCCGACAGCGAATGAGGAGTAACGAGCGAAGAATTTTGTCCCAACGAAGTCCTCCATGTCCACCAGCAACTCGTATTTCTTCCTTCGAGTCAGGTGGTAGAGAGCCTCAAGACCTGAAAATAAACACACATATAAACACATGTGGCATGATGAGGGGCTAGCGGGTAAAAGTTTATATACTGTTTCGACAACGGTAGGCCTAGGACCCTGCACAAGGGCAGACACAGGTTCATTTTAACCGCACTGATTCTGGGACAGAGACAATATTTTTCAATATAAAATACAACTTTATTTAACACAATTCTTTAAAACTTGTTTTAACAATTGTAACTTACTGATGATGGCAAACACAAGATATAAGAATTCAACAACCCAAAAATAAACACGACATGCAAAGAAAATACCAATTCAATAACCCAGAAATAACACGACATGCAAAGAAAGTAAATTCAAAACACAAAAGTCAAAGTAACAAGCAACCAGGGTATTTACAGATAAAAATCACAAAAGGCACATAACCCAGACTGTTACCATTGGTTCCAGATATCTCTGGGGAACCCAGAACTCTTCTGTTCGGTACTAATAAATAATGGGAAACTGAGTCTTTACCAAATTCCAGTGCGCTCCAAGAAATAGGTAGGGGAGGGTGCATGCTCTCCACACTGCCACACACAGTTTGATGAAGTCCTGAAAGTTAGTTTGGTTTGATTCCTCACCGAGCCAGTACTCTCCAGCAGCGCTGCCAAAGCCCATCTTGTAGTGATCCCAGGGCCTGTAGAAGTTCACAGAGCCGTCCATCCTCCTCTGGAACACCTGGGGGGACGGGATGGGGGTCAGCTAGCTCAACACACCAGATATCTGACAGCTAGTGTTCATTGTGAAGGTCTGACAGGAAGTGTTCATACAGAAAAGTCCTTTGATGAAGTTAAAATACTCACCGTCCACCGTCCTCCCAATGAACCCATGTCACAATACACCTACACACAGACACAGTCATTACAATACATGCGTTAGATATATCGAATCATTTTGGAACCTATCACCAGCACCAAAATAATGAGAACTGAGAATAAAAATAGTGGTTAGAATCCTTGTCTTTAAAAATGTCTTTAATAGCAATTTATCAAACAATGGAACCGGATTCTCCAGCTGATTTTGACGGTCGTATTTGGTTCACTGTCAGGCTGTGCAGACCGTTTCTGTGGTTTTTTCAGTACAATTTTGATAGGACTGGGATCATATGCTTCTCTCCTTAACCAATCTTATCAAGCTTCTTAGGTGCAAATTTAATATGTATTTTGTGTATCTTTTTGGTTACGATTCACTGCAGTTTTTGTGTTCTTTTTTGTCTTAATATTAGTCCATAAATATGTTTAATTACGCTCTTCCAAAGACTGTTTATCATGAGGCATTTTTCCAAAAACAATGCACATCACTTATTGGTCAGTCTTTCCAAGATTTTTTAAGGAGCATTGAACACCTCACAGTAAAATGATACATAAAATGTATATTTACAGTAATGTGAAAAGGAAACTTTTTGACGTGAACTTTGACTGTTTCAGAATGTTAAAAGAACATGTTCATTTTGTTAAAACCATGAAAATGTTTATTTGACTTTTATCAGGAATAATGCTATGAAATGACTTTTATAACTAATCTAGGTCACTCTACATGAACAGCAACGGAGAGCAAATCCAAACATAAAAATTACACCTAACACCTTTTAGAAATTACTTGTGAGTAAAAGATTGATATGCAATAAGTGAATTAAAAACAAGTTTGCTTCATTAAACTTAAACTTTGCTTTCACCGGCCATATTACTGTAATATATCAACTGCAACTCAGGAACCAAACTTTTGCCAAAGTTGTTGTTCCTACTTGTTCACGCAAAAGTTGTGAAAAAAAATTTCTGATTATTAAGACGTGTCACATGAATGCAGCGTAAGTTATTTAACTTTACTTATTTAGCAGCTGGCTAGTTACCAATAATAATAATGATAATAGTACTTTTTTTATTATTTAAAGCATGGAATGTACAAATCATTTGAAATGACGATTTGAACCTGTTTATCATCTAAAGGTGGACCTGTGTCCCAGAGAGGATGAAGTGTACCTGGACAGCAGACGTTGATCCGATGGGATAGATGGTGTACACTCCGCTGGGTCGGCTGTTGTCATGGTTATAGATGTCACTGCAGTCCAGTGGGAGAAGAAGGGGCTTGCAGCTGATCAGTGAAGGAGCAAGGAGGAGGAGGACTGATATCAGCTGGAAGAGAGATGTTCAACAGTTTTATGGCAACTTGTAAAATCTGCAAAATATCAGCTCACAAACTCACCTTCATCGTCAGATTTCTGCTGAATTAGAATTCTGCTGATGTGGGTCTCTCTGACGCTCTGAAAATACAACAAGATTAAATTATAGCTCAGTCAGAAAAGATACAACTGGAAAAGAATTTAGCAGTAACACAGCTTTAAGACTCAATTCAACTATGAGATCACACATGATCAACAAGAGGCTCATAAATTTGTTGCAATTTGTTTATTTTTGCAATTGACGTGCAGTTTTTAAATATTATTTGAAGTTACTGAACTGTTGAAAATAAAGCTAATTCAGTCTTTTTGGGTAAAACAATATGACAATGAAATTGCATACAGCTCATCTATCATATTTGTAATATTTTATCTTTAGGACTAAGAACATGGGGGGAAAAAATCACAAATCAATGATAATTTAAAGTTATATTAATAGCTCCTGGTCTGAACTCACCTGCAGGAAACAAACTCCTCTGTCCGTCTGTCAAACTCTCACAACTTCAGTCTTATATCTGCAGAAGACGCCATGATGTCACACCTGTCCTGACCTGACCTGTGACAGATACACGTGTAATACACACACACGATTCCAAGGAACTGTGTATTTAGTTTAAAATAAACATTTGGACATCGGTGTTGCTAGATACTTTTTATAACCAGTCTTAAAGTTTATTGACCGAAACAATTAATCATGTCTTTTAGTCTGTTTCTTCAAACAGAAACAGGTGTAGATTGTAGGGATATTTAAAACATGAATTTGTCCCTCCAAAAAAAAAAAAAAATTAAAGTGGCTCTACTTTTATTGGTGCCATTCTTCCGACATCCCAATACTCTGAAGATGCAATCGTTTTCTAACCCTTGGCCTAAATGTGACCATTAACTAACTGCAGTGTTGTAACAAACATTTATTCAAGAAGCATGTCTTTAGTCACTGGACTCCATAATGTGTTTGTTTTTTTTAACAATGACACCGTCTGATCCATGTATCTGTGCGTAAGACCAATGGGATGTTGGATGCAATAACCATTCACACTTTTATTCTGACAAACTGCTACAACGCAACAAAGCCTCCAGTAAAATCACACCATCTTCCCCCCGAAAAACAACCATAGACCGATGGGTCTCATCAGTACCAAGCCCCCAGAAAGAGTGCCAGGCACTGGTGACGATTTGATATGGTGGTGAATAGGGGAATCTCCCCTGACCTCCTGACCCTTTGAAATGTATTTTGTAACATCAAACTGAGTTTATTTTTCTGACATTGGCTCTGAAAAACAACCTTAAATAAGATTTATACATTCAAATTAAAACCAACAAACCTATAAAACAGAACGTCAGGTGACATTCGGAACACCGTGGAGACAGTTTGGAAGTCCATGTTTTAGCCCTGAGCAAACAAGGACAACCTTCTCTCTACACAAATTACAATTGAACCACAATAACTGCCTTGATGATCACTGGCAATGTTACTTTTTACTGATAAGCTGGTCAGGGTTTTGCAACTAGGGTTTTAGGCTATGAAGCAGTATGATAAATTATAAATACGTATCAGCTAAATGTAGTGGGAGAAGTACTTTAATTCAGTTAAAGTAGCTTACTAATATGACAATGTAGAAATGCTTCCATTAAAATAATGTCAAAGTAAATAAGGAGCAAAGTTCTGGTTTTCAGTGCTGGGTGCAGGATTTTTATCAGCTGTACTGTTCCTGTTGGGGCTGATAAAACATATTGATTCATTCAGTAACTTTCCAATCACAGCAGAGTAAACACTGCATGTCAACAACAATTACAGTGTGATCATTCAAACCTTAAAGGAGTTCCACACTCCGATCCCCTTATACCCTTTTCAGACCGGGGGCCGGTGCCCGGCCGGTTCGGAGCCGGTGCTCGTGCTGTTCGCAGTGGTTCAACCTGCGAACCAGCTCCGAACCCGTTTACTTTCACACCAACTTGAGAGCCACGTGTTTACGTCACAGTATATGTCTGTATACGTTTCCACACACTCGGCAACTAAAATAACAACAATGGCAGCAGAATACAATGTTACAATGTTGCTCCTGGCTTTTCGAGCCGACACCGGCACCCAAACACCACTGGTACAACACATGCGTGGTGCTCGTCTTGATCGCCATGGACAGCGGTTACGTTTTAAAAACACTAAGATATTGATAGCTCGCTAACGCCCGCCGACTCGCTAACTATTCATTTCTTTTGATATGCTTGAATGCAATGTTATTGATACGATAGGCGTTAGCGGCTGTATCAATAAGCAGAAGACATCAGGATGTCTCATGATGTTATTTGTTTTGTCACACCTGTGGTTGGAGAGCTTCCAGTTTCCTTGTTCCTCCACACCCTGTTCTCCACAGAAAAATGTTGGGATTAACGGTTGGTGGTGCTATGCCTCAAAGGGGTGGCACCATAAGTTTATCAAAAGGGTATCAGATGGCTATCAATATTATTAATAATTATCATTAATAATTATTAATTATGAAAAATGA
>CAFUXE010001374.1:9164-26619 GCA_903364295.1 Serranus cabrilla
TGGATTTCGAGAGGGACACGATGATGTCTGTTCTGTCTCTGGTAGCGTGCCTCTGCAGCCTGCCTCTGACGAGTCACGCAGTATTATGGATTGTGTTCCCAGTTTTCACCAGGAGACAATGCACAGCAGTTCGGTGACTTCACTTCCAGTGAAATAAATTGTAAACAATGTCTCACAGATACATTATAAAATGTATGTAAATCCTCCAAAAACTTTTATATAGGTCGTCTGTGCAAGCAGCATTTTATGACTCGTATTTGAATTAGTTGTTAGGCGGTGCCCTCTAGTGGCCGTAGTAATAATGACGTGAACAAAGGAAGTCAGATGATCTAGCATAAAGAAGGACAAATCCGTAGCGGGACGTGGTTGGAAAGGATGAAATGGTCAAATAAACACAGGACTTTCCCCCAGGTGACCGTTTATTGTGACCCGTTTGTAAAAGTCTATGTGAAATAATTTTTAAAATTATTGGAATATAACACCCTAACATATACATTCCAACCAAACCACAATAAATATCCTTACCTGTGACTAAGTAGTTTTGTTGCCAAAACATAACCAAGTACTTTTATTTCACAACATTAAAAAAAAGGTCAAATATGTCATTTTGAGAGTTGCCTTGTGCTTTGTAATGCTTTTTTTCTTGGTTGTTGTTTCTTGAAAATGAAATAATACTGATGTCAAAACATTGGTTTAAATTTAGACTATTTAGTTTCAGTGCAATGTATTGTCATAAATGGTTTGTATGATGTATGATGTCTTCAGAAAAAGTTGCAATTATAAAGATATTTTCTGAAATTTGATGGTTCTGTTCAACCTTATGAAACAGCTGCACGGTCACTGTTTTAAACATTAGAAGCTTTCCTGCTCCCCATTACAGTTTTACATTAAATCATCACTTGATGTTGCCTGCAGTATCAGGTCATACCAGGACTCTGTATTTCAGAACAGGACTAAAAATGACATGGTCCACATTTTTCAAATATTCATCAGTTTCAGAGAGAATGACAGGTGTTCAGTGACATTTCTGTCCTATATAATTTCCTCCAGATAACTGCTGTCATTCACTCTGTCTCTCTATGCTTCCTCGACACAGCTAATAATGACTTGTGATTACTCTTGCAGGTGGTGAAGATGATGATTATCGTGGTGGTGACCTTCGCACTCTGTTGGCTGCCCTATCATGTCTACTTCATTGTGACGGGTCTCAACAAGACTCTGAGCAGGTGGAAGTACATCCAGCAGGTTTACCTGTCGGTGCTGTGGCTGGCAATGAGCTCCACAATGTACAATCCCATCATCTACTGCTGCCTCAACAGCAGGTGGGTAATGACAGGGCTGTGTTAGCAATCTAAAAAAATAAACGGCTAATTCACAAAAGGACTGCACAGCTTTTGTGGCTGTGCAATCAGCACAGATAAGACTTAAAAAATCTGTATTATACTCAAAGTACACGTAAAAAGTGAACTGCGCCAAGCAAAAGCCTCGTAGTGCTCCTGTGCTATTTGCATATTAAATAATGTAAAAGGACAAAATTGGCCAGTTTCTGTGCATATAAGCATGAATGCAAAAAAATATCTGCTTCTCAGAGGTCAGTGAAAACAGCCACACATACTTAAAGTGAAATTATTAGCGTCCTGGGGGAGCTGTTGGTAACTGAAGTGCACTAACAGCTCTAACAGACTGCTATATTTAATCCCAATTTTAGTTTCTCTTTGCCCCTTTTCCTTAAAAATTCAGACAATAAAGCCTCCGCACCTGGTCGGTCTGAAAATGAAATATTATCTCCACTCTGCCATTGTTATGCCGAAAGTATTCTTGGCACTCTGGGCAACAGCTGAAATTGCAATCAGATGCAATAAAAAGGACAAATTGCACTGCAAAACTTTAAAGTGGTGTTTTTACTCAAATATCATTAGTGGAAAATATATTGTTAATTGGACTTTGGGCTGATAGAGGTTTGTTCAATCAGCAGCAATAATCCATTCCTTGTGAATGTCCAGAAATGTGACAACTGAACATCCTTTAACATTGAGACTAAAAATAATTGGTATTGTATCATCAATCAGTCCTACTCAATCAATGACTGTGTGTGACTGTTAGATCACCTGACATGGTATATAACATTGCAAGAAAATCAGTTCTTCAGTTGCAAGTTTTATCATTTGTTCATCTGAGTTTAATGAGATACTTTATGTGTGATCCATTGTCATTTTATTACACAAAAAGTCTTTCAAATTATGAAATATCTTTAATAATAGATAGGTCAGGTAAAATAAGTTTAAAAAAAAATGGAATCTGATGATTGCTTGTAGTTAATTAATGCCATCACTCAGAAAAATGGATTTGATTCTTAAAAAACATTTTTCTCACAGCTCTGATGCTGTTCAGTGTATCAATGAATACAGCCAAAGTGCATTCAGGAAAGGATCCACAGCCAGAATCTCAAGTACTGTCAATTTACTGCTGAGTACTCTCATTATGAATACAGCACTTCCACATCCATTGTCCTCTTTTTTCATCACTGCACAAACATTTTGACATGCATCACTAAATGGCTTTTTAAAACTTTAAATGATACTCCAATACAATCACAAATCAGCTGAAGAGCCAACATTAGGCACAGTTCGACAGATTATGCTGTTGCTTGGTTTATTACAATATGCATTGGACATGTTAGCCATTCACACATGCACTTGTTTTGTGCATATTCAGAAGAATCACAGGAGAGAAGCTGAACGGAAAAATACAGAAACACGTTCTTCACTAGCGAAAAAAAAGGGTTACAAAAAATATTAATTTGGAATTTGGCTAAATGGGACTTTCTTTTTTAACTCACACTGATCAGCTCTTTCCCCTGTTGGCGTCTTCCCGGATACATTCTTTTTAGTCCTTATCTCCGGACTGCATGAAATATGCTCAATAATAGCTGGCATTATAGACTTTTCTCCATTTTTCTCTTGTGGAAGGGATAGCTGGCTAAAGCCTTTTTGTTTTCTTACTGATTTGCCTTCACTGCCAACTTTTAGACAACTAGGCCTACACTGTAGCCTTGTTCATTCCTATGATTTATTTGCTCATAGTAAGGTGATGCTAATGCTCCAAGCTAGGTGGTGCTAATGCACACATCTGTGATTCTCTTTGTTTTCCACACAACCCTCTGCTGGTGTTTTTCAACCCTTCTTCCTCTTTATGTGGCACCAGGTTTCGAGCCGGCTTCAAGCGAGCGTTCCGTTGGTGCCCATTCATCAAAGTATCCAGCTACGACGAGTTGGAACTACGCTCTACGCGGCTTCACCCAACACGCCAGAGCAGCATGTACACGCTATCACGAATGGATACCACCGTGGTGGTGGTTTACGACCCTGTCGAGGGCGATGGCGGCGCCCGCGGCAGCTCTGAAGGGAAGGACCCCCTGTCTGGTAGGAAGAAAAGCTACATCACGTCACGCCACACAGAGATCTCTGGATGCAATGGAGTTGTAGGGAAAACGCAGAATGGAACGGCTCCAAGCGCTCAACCTGAGGAGTTCTCTTGAAGGGTGTCCTCACAGACTTACACACACACACATATGCATGTAATATAACTACACATGTGCGTAACACACTGTAAATACAACTAATACACCGATGTTCGCTTAATTTAGACATAGAGGCATTTTATCAAAGTGGTTTCTTAAGCATTCAAAGGATGACCACATGGATATACAGATTATTTGATAAATTATCTTGAAAGATTATATAGATTTTTTTCAGAGACTCTGTAGCATGAATGAATCAATGAGTAGGGCTAACTGGGCACAGACAAAGGATCTCAGTTTGAAGTGAATGTAATGAGCGGTTCTTATTTAAAGAGACAGTTCATCCCAAAATCAAAAATATATATTTTCCTATTAACTGTAGTGCTATTTTTTAGTCTAGATTGCTTTGATGTGAGTATTGGCGATGTAAGCGAGGGGTGGCTGCGTTCTCTATAATATAATGGAGCTAGGTGCTGCTTCTCTAGTGGTGCCAAATCCACAGACCTCGTTGTGAGCAGTATCATGAACTATAAGAAGGAAAATAGTTCAGATGCATCCTATGTTCTTAGAAGTATTTTAATTTGGGTTAAACTGTCTCTGTGAAAGTCACGTAGCTCAATCAAAAGCAGAAAAGCTATGTTATTGCTGTGTATCAGACGATACCGAGTGCGATTCAAAATAATTTTTGTTATATGCTTGTTCAGTTTTTCCTAAAAAAAAATACAGCTGGCAGTGTTAGGCTTTAATAAACTTACATAACAAGTTTTTAATAAATGTTGCACAGCAAAATGGCTTGCTTTAAGAAAAAAATTCAGCACGCACCACAGGTTTTACCCAGTGGTTTCAGATTTTGTGTATTATCTTATTTTGTATATTATATGTAGAGAGGAGTGCCAGTGGGGAACTGGGGCCTGTTTCACAAAAGTGAACTGCAAGCAGTGTTTACATGCAGATCCCAAAATATGGCACAATCATAAAAATTGATGTTTGCAAATTCTAGATAAATTTGTGAGTCCTATGGGGCTCTTCCACCCTGTTATGGTGTTTGTTTTGACTAAATCAGCAGGGGAAGAAGTTGTCTCATGTTGCAAATTTGGATGGAACGGGCCGATGCTTTGGCAGGATGCTTCACACAGTCACATCCAGCATAAACAAACTGCTGAGGCTCAGGGTTTGTTCTCAACAAAAAGCAAAACTGTAGCATCAAGCTTGTAAATTAGCAAAAAAAAAAAAGTGAATGTTGGTGCTTTACACACATGCTCGGGAGTGGCCTCAAGATAATACGAGGCGGATGCTTAATTTGTACAGTATAATAAATCTCAAAATTCAAGGCAACCTGATTTAAGTGAAACAAGTTTTCTCCTTATCCAATAAGGGTCCCTCTACATTAATGAAATACTGTAAATAGCTCTTTTATCAAGATACATCCAGCACTGATTGAGATAAGCATTTAAACACAGTCAGTGCACTGCTGCTTTGTTAAGGTCCCACAGTCCAATTTAAAATCATAATGAAATCAATCAGTTCTGCTTTAAAATTCGCTGCGAGTGTGAGACAATCTCACAATGGAGAGACATTTAAAATATGCCATGGTGATTGTAATTATGTAAGTATGTCATAGTGATCATTTCCATCTGTAAGTAGAAACTGTGAACTTTATGCGATGCAGAGGATGTACTCCACATCTATTTCCTCCTGAAGCCATTAATGAGCAGCTGCAGAGAGCTGCCAGTGAAACAGCTGCTCCGTTTGGCTCCACGTGTGGCTTTGCATTCTGCTCTGAAAGTAGTGCTGAAATTTGGCTTTCAGTTATGTAACAGTTGTAAGAGACACATTTCCTGTAACTGGCAGCAAGCCTGAGGCTAAATCTAATATACATTTGCAGCACGCCAATAAACAGGAACCGGAGAATGTGCAGATTTAAAGCGGACTAACCAACTGGGGCCTAGTGGGGCTCTCAGTTCTAGATTTGCAGCTAAGTGAAGCTGCACAGTGAAGTGTTACCTTCTTTACTGTTTTTTCACAGAGTTCTGCCTTCATACAATTTGTCATGAGAAACAAGGTATTGTAGATTTTTCTTCCAGCATGCATCTGTGTCGCATCTCTATCTAACTTCATGCTTGTGTGCGCATCAAATGTGGAAACTGCACCAAGCAATACACCAGCCTGTGCCATGTTGGGTTTACAATACAAGTCGAACCATACTGTGGCGAATTATATAAACCATAGGACCAGTGTAATCTCTGACTACACAATAACACACTGACATTACTGCTGGGGACTAAGCATAATAACAGTTTGCAGTCCTTCTTTAAAGATATTGCATCAAATATATATTCCTGTATATATATTAGTTTTCCTTGGATTGTTAAAACATGACCTTGGAGCGTAGCATCCAATAATAATATACTGAAAATTTAATAAAATCTGCACTTAATCTGATTAAAATGACAATAAAAGGATTAATGGAATAATAAAACGTAATAAACTGTCCTGACAGATACCGTAATAGCATTTTTTATGATAATCTAATACATTTTATGGATCACAATCTCAGATTGTAGTTTTGAAATGAGAGAATCGCTCCTTTACCTTAAGAATAATTTCTGTGAATAATATCAGTCTGGACATTTTACAACATTATTGGTCAAGTAATCACATTATTATTAACAACTTCATTTATTATACATCAATGGGTGCTTTATGGAGTTCGGCTGGTTGCGATGGCAGGTTAATAAAAATAGTTGCTCAACATGACACATAGATATACAATTTGCCGCATATGGAACTAAAAGCAAGTTTAAACCTCAAGCTTGGAAGAGCATTATAAACCTCTCAATTATTGTTACCAACAGTTCTGAATGTTAGAAGACTTCATGAAAGTATTTATTCAAGAATGTGAAGAAAAACAAGTTGTGCATTTCAGTGTCATGTACTTCTAAGCTGTTGTCTAATCATGATATTGAAGTTGTTTGAATATTTCTGTGTTAATCAATCTATTTTCATGTTTCTCTATATAAATGTTTGTGTTTTGTATGAATGTACAGTACAATGTGTGCCTCTATCTTTGTCAAGTGGTGACATATTATTTGTCGTGTCTTCAAAGGATAATTTGTTCATTTCGATCTGAGCCCGTTTGTCCCCTTTACTTTGCCGGAAGCACTTATTTCACTGCTTTTATTAAAAAAAACAGGGTTCAGGTTGAAATAAACTGTTGTATTATCCTCTAAATTATTATTCTAATGTAATTAATGCTAGCAAAAAAAGAGAATTATTTTGGTAATTTGAGATAAGGAATTTTAGGAACTCTTTGTTACTGACATACTAAGTGACTTTAAAATTCTATATCATATTTCTTATAGTGACACCTTCACAAGGTTGCTCTGCGTTGGTTAGTGCTAATGTATTGGCTTATTGTAGCTTCACTGCAACATCTTTACAGTGTGATGAGTGTTTACAAATGAAATCACATGCTTATGATGAAATGTAGCTGTGACTTGTTTCAGATGCAGTCGAGTTTTAATGAGGAATACAAGAAAACAGCAGAGCGATTTGTTTTGTGTTATGTTCAAGGCAGGTTATTGTAATAATCCGCAACTTTTTAGGCATCTCAATATTTGAAACTATTATATGTAATATAATATATTTTATGTCTTGTTGCATCATAAATCTGATCCAGAAGCAAACTGCATTCTTAAAAGAGAGACATCTAAGCATTTTGATTTTGTAATTATAAAATGTGACGTATTTCCATATCACCCTTTTCCCAGCTTGGTAAACAAAAGACTTGAATCGGAGGCTGTTACACTTGGGAACCCACAGCCATACAGATATAATCTTGTGGGTATAGGGGACGTGAACATGGACAGCCCTGTTGCTGAAAAGACAAACAACATGAACCTCTCCTCCAGGTGTGGTCACTGTACAGTACAGACTGAAAATCTGGCAATATGTCAACCTTTCATTTTCACTCCCTTAAGCCACAGAACAACAACTCATGATTATTAATTTGTTGGTGTACAAGCTTCTGAATTGCCATTGAGATGTCCAATTAATGCTTAAGGAGTCACCACAATTGAGATCAACTCAAATGTTGCGGATTATGACTTTAAATTGACCTTTATTAAAGTGTCAATATGTGTTGCTGTCTCTGTTTAGCTGTACGAAATGGGTTAATAAACCATCTTAAGTTACACTAAACTAAAATCGCTTTTTTTGACATCCTCAATCAACAGTTTATTGCAGGTAAAACCCAGATGAGGAAAGCTGTAAGGTATGAACTGCATTTGTCCTTTGCTTTGTTCATATTGACAATGCTGACAAACAATGACAAACTAGAAAAGCACTCAGACAGCACAGACCTCCGCTAAGGCAATAGGGTCAGTTACGCAATACCATATTGAAAGTATGTATTTTGGGAGTACACTGGCATTGAAATATTTCATCCACTAGATGGCGAGAGTTAGTGAAGGCAATATGGTCACTGACGCAATAATATAAATTCTCAATATAAATTCCAGATGGTGTTTCGGATCATTGATCACCAACAAAATCGTCTCATTGTTTCCTTATCTGAATACACACGTTGTCCGAAAATGTCGTCCAAATCCATGCTGTACTTTTTTAGTTATTTTGTACACAAACAAACAGACAGACAAACGCTGGCGAAAACATAATCTTCTTGGCGAAGGTAACAATGTACTTAAACATATTAAATGAGCTGATAATAACCCAGAAGGGCCCAATCAAGTCAAACTATTGAACAAGGATACCAAGTTTGACAGTGAGACAGCCATCCTTTTGTTGGTTTTCTGAGAAGAAACAAACTGAATCTCTGCTCATATGAGCAAGATTGCCTATTGTATTATTGCCTTTCTTCTTCTGCTACACTCCATGGATATAATGTTTAATTTCACTTCTTCCTCAAACATCATTACAGTACAGCACGACCCACAACAAAGAGTTGCTTTGAGAATTGTGCTTCCAGATACGTCTTGTCCTCAGAGTCATAAACAAATACTTTGGGCGACAGATGTGCACGTAACCAGGCAACAGTCGAACGACCACCTTTGAGATCGCTCGATTATCTCTTTCTTTTTACTTTACTTGATTGTTTTGTAATGGTCCCAGACTCGGCAAACAAGATTCTTCCCAAAACATGCTATAGAAAACATATAATAAAAGTTGAAGTTAATGATGAAAAACAGGTGGCAGCCTGTGATGATGATGTTGTTTACTGTGAGGAAATATATTATCGTGGCATTAGCCCTGATTGTTGAGGCATTTATGTATTGTCATCAGATGATTACGGTTTAATTACTGGAGGTGTTTGTATAGCTGGCATCCTGGGAAATGTAAGAAATCCCCAGGTGTAGCAGATGACAAAGGCTGAGCGAGAAAGCTTGGGTATAACAAAAGATCAGAAAATAAATAACAAAACATCATGCTAGAAACACCAATGACTGATAGATTCAGATCTATTGGTAGTCAGAAATATATCATTCCTCTTTAAAAATGCATGCAATTCTCATCACATTCAGTTTGCTTAAAAAAAGGAGGGATCATCAGAACAGATCCTTTCAGATTTTTCTTGTTAAACTAGTAGTGGATGTCAGCATATAGAGCAGGAAAATTAATTTTGCAAGCACATAATACCTTAGGTTGTTCAATTATTCATCATGCTGGTATTAAACTATTACTTTCCTCTGCAGTGGAAAGCCCTGCTAAATAAGGCAAGCATTAGGTATTCATCAGCTTGACTCTGCTCAGGTGCAGTTTGGTCTGTGGTAAAGCATATGTCAGGAATCCTTCATATACTGTATGTTATATTTTAATTCTACTTACTGTTTAATATCATGAATGTGTGTGCGTAGCAAATTCATAGATTTAAATATCACCAGAACAGTGTTAAACAGGGTTCAGTCACATATTAAAAACTGACATGTTTGCTGAAGGAATACATTCATAAGGGATTTTTTTTTTTTCAGATAAAGTAATTGGCTGAGAAAATACTGAATCTTTTCGATGTTCAGATGGAAACTTCATGCAAGCATTTTTGACACCAGGTGCTGTTATACTGTAAGAACAAGCAGGGATGTGACCTGCACCACTAAATAAGGAAATTGTTAGACCGCAATCCATGTCTACTGCATGTGCTGTAGGAGTGCCGGCCTGCTGGTCTGTGTCAGACAACTTGGCAGGTCAGACATTTTTAGAGCAGCCTCTCACCCACTACAGCAGTGGAGAAGAAAAGTAGCATAAAGCTGTCAGTGTTCATTCAAACTGTTGCTACCAAAATAAACACTTTTGTGCCTGGTGGTTAAAATCATTTCCTGCTTCTGCATCTTTCAAAATAAAACACTTTTTATTGTGTTTGCCACTCAGGACACATAGACAGTGTTGTGTGGTTGCACTTGGGACCATCAGGTGGGAGGAAGGAGCCGTCATAGAGAGGAATGGGCAGAGATACTGCATTCAACCAGCCTGAATTACTCAAAACCCAGGACAGAAGGCTGGTGAGTTTACCAGGAGACAGGCAAGACAGGCAGATCACAGAGGGGGATTTTTTTACAACTTTTGTTCAGCTACTGTGATGGAAGATTGTCTCAAATGGTATTTACTCCAACCGATAAGTTTGATTATATTTTACGATATCACACCCTTTGATGATGGTCACAACTTCCTCTGACCCCAAATCCCACTTTGGCCTGGGGGCCAGGATTAGGTGAATGTGTTACCAGGGATTTTTTGTGACTCACAGCTGTGTATAATCTTAGATGCCACAGAACAGATTCAGTACGCTTCAGTCTGCAACACTCTGTGCAATTGGTTGTTGCCCCCTCTTGCAGGAGTTTAAATAAAGACAGGACAGAAATCAACAGGAGGAGAAGATAGCAGAGAACCCAAAATGCTGCACCCACTGCTGCAGCAGTTTGGCTGTTATCAGCATTTAAATTGCCCTCAGTGCTGTGTCAGCAACCTTGGGCCGGTAACTAGGAGAACAAGCTGTGTGTGTTTGTGTGTGAGTCTCCATGACATCACACACTGTTACCACTGATTTTCTTGTGAATGGATCTGTTTCAGTCCCTGATATCTCACTGGAAAATGAACAGCAATGAACAGTCAAAGTGTTGTGCTTCTTTCTGCATGTGTCGTCACACTAAGATCACTAACATTGGATGTGTGAAAACTGCAATCCTATTTCTACAATTCTCCTCACGGCTGTTTGTAGCAATTCATAGACCTCTGTATCTGCCACTGTTAAGGAATTCATTGCAATCGACTTGAAAGGATTCACCAACACCAAGGTGTCTCTTCGAGCCACTGAATCTGAGAAGAAGGAATGAATGAGATAAGATGAGGAATGAATGGAGAAAGAAGAATTTGCTGCCATGTCTTTGATATCAGAGTCAGGAAGCCAATGCATATTCAGTTTCTCTCAGCATGAAAAGGAATCATAATGCTTCTATCTTCCATATGCTAAACATACATTGCGGACCAAAGAAATTAATTCAGTCTCCATACTGGTTCAAAAATGATTATTGCAATCTTTTATAATAAGCATATGATGTGACAGACTTGTTCATTAACAAAATGAATAGAAAATTAGAGGTATTTTTTTATTCATAAAAATAGTAACTTCAGGCTCTGTGGTTGTAACTTTGTGACTTATAAAACTGAATAAGAGCTCTTTCCACTGTGCTTCATCTGACTGACTGACTTGTCAATTATGGAAAGTAAGATGTTAATTAGAGGCCTATGTGTCGCAGTGTGTGCAGGCAAAACCAACCTGCCATCTGGCGTACTGTATATCAAGTTAATTGTTTGATGATCTGACGTTTTCCCTCTTGACTTAAACCACATTGATGTGGACTGAATTATGACTTGTAATTGGTTTAAGGTAATGAAATGTCACCCTCAACAGTGACAGGTATGTGAAATTCTGTTCCTGAAAGGAAATGTGACACTCCCACCACTCTGATCTCACACCCAAGCATGGATCTTCATAATAACCACCACAGAAATCCACAAAGATCGTATTCTTTTAAACCATTTCGTTATTATGTTTTGTGAAATAACAGCCTGCCAGCAGTGCAGATTATATTGTACATGGAGACATGAAATATACTTTATTATTTAGACTTTATACACTAACAATGATTTAATATATAGAAGAGGATCACCACACTGTGAAACTACAGGGCACGAACATGCTGTGAAGTGAATATCACCTGCTTCAGTTGACAGGTAATGTTTCTTTAGAATAAAGAAAACTACTCCCTGTGTGTGTTGTAATCCATTTCACACTGGCTTGTTGAACTCTGTCGCTCTGCACTGCACACTACTTGGCCAGGCTTCATCATGAGTAAGTTACCATTTGTGATTACTGCTCTCCTGAGGAGGACAGGTCTCCCTGTTGAGTGTTAACTAGCCTTGGAGCTAACTAGCAAGCTTCATGGTTAGCACTGTTGCCATGAGCAATGTTAGCACTCCCCATAACCACTGTTTATACAACTCCATATTTGCTTGTCACACAGCTATTCCTGGGACAGACTGTAATTGTCAATATATTGAACTTTGGTGAGAGCCACGTAGAGGCAACCCCAGCTCAATATTTCATGACACTGAGCGTGACTTGTGTGTTTACAGGACAATGGCAAGTTTATTTTTACTTAAGTAATGGATCTGGATTTCAAATTAGTAGATAGAATTTCTGAAAGTCGTGGCTAATCAAGGCCATCTTAATTACCTCAGTGGGAAACACGTTGGGGTGAAGCTAACTAAGGGTTTCATAGAAGGCATCACAAAACATCACAGGGGGAGGAACGCAGGTGTAAATGGTGAAAATATTGAATACTGAAATCCATTTAGATGCTTCAGTTTTGGGGTTCCAGAGTCCTAGAGTTGTGCATGTGACAGAAACATCATTAAAGCCTGTGCTTTAAGTCCAAATGTCTTGCGTATGAGGCGAGGAAAAATAAAAAATGCTTTGGAGACACACTGACTCGGAACTATCTGGACTAAGCCGGTCCAATGAAAGCAGGCAGAGAGCAGGTCTCAGGTATAGAGCGCTGACCTGAAAATATGAGACTCAGATATTTTGGACGCATGGCAAAACATGAGGCTAGGCCCACGGCTGCCACGCCTGAGGTGGTTATTATTTTTGAGTGATGCTGTGAGCAGGTAGTTCAAGCATTGTCTGCCTGCAACCAGTGAAAAGGTTACCTTGATAAATGTGTGTGTGTTCTCCTGTGTTCGGCCTGACGTGTTTATAATTGTTAGACTTTCCAAGTAAAACTGAACTTTGCGGGTAAGGCAATCTAGTGACAGATGTGAGTGTTCTGTGAGTGTCTGGACACAATAGATCTTTCTCAGCAGCACAACAGACATTTTGACTTGTCAAACACATGTAATTAATAACATAAATAATGGCTCCTTTCCATTTCGCTAGCCCAGTTCCCGGTCCATAGTTTTGCAGCTAATATGAAGCCATCATTAATTTTATTTAATTCCTGCTATGACTACACACAATGTCTGCTGCAAGAAAGGCCATCAACGGGGAATTTTAAGTGTGTATGTGTCTCACAAAAAGAGCAAGAAGAGGTGAGAAGATGAAGTTTATGTCTGTCCGTCTGTAAAACATTGTTTGGAAAGAAGTACTTAAAGAGTAGTTCATGAGTTATAGCTCTGAAAAGAATGTTTAACCTCTGCTGCACCCTCCTGAGGAGCCCCATGAACACTTGAGTTGAGTGTAGGAATGTATAATGAAGACTTCATTGTTAGTTAAGTCTTGCATGACATACCAGGAGCATCAAACTGTGTCTGAGGTACTTACAGAGCTGCAGTATATTTCATTGAGGAGGACCAAAGAGGGCAGATATTCTTTATACTCTCCAAGAAATAAACTACAGATGTGGTGAATTAAATCCAGAAAACGTGTGCTAGCAACAACTCCTTACTTTCCAGTTCAGATTAATACATAGAAGTATTTTGTAAAACTTCACACATTCTGTTGTTCTATTGCAACATTTTTGTGTCATGTTATTGTTACAAAAATGACATAATCTTATCTCAGGATTTCGCATGTTTTCCCTGTGTAAGCGTGGATTCTCTTGGGGCTACTCCCATGGAGACATGCAGCTTAGGTTTTTATTGGCGGCTCCCGTAGGAGTGAATGAGAGCGTGAAAGGTTGTCTGTCTATATGTGTCAGCCCTGTGATAGTCTGGCAACCTGTCCAGGGTCTACCCTGCCTCTCCCCCAATCAGCTGGGATTGGCTTCAGCCCCCCATGACCCAAGTTCGGATAAGCGGTTAAGGATAATGAATGAATCTTATTTCATGGTCTTGGAACCCATCGGCTGTCAGTCTGCCAACCATTTGGTCTCTTGGGTCAACAGCCAATATATCTGGGGTTCCGATGTAGCCAGAAGATATCAGCCAAGACTTCCTCTTCCAGTCTGATTTGAAACTTGAGAGATGAGAATGGAGTTGGAGGTGAGTAACAACATCCAAAACTGGATTCTTTCATAGGTGGCCAGTGTAGCTAACTTAGAGGAGATTGCATTTTTGACCAATGCACTCTGTTTATTTTGCTCTCCACACAGACTGTTAAACTGCAGCCAACGAAAGCTTGCTCAAACATGATTGGTCATTACTACTTAGACTACAAACAAAAACCGTAATGCTTTCGAAACCAAATATGCTTCAGGTGACCACAGATTCTGCTTTGACTCTCGATATATTTTACAGAGATCAGTCCTTCATTCATTATCCTTTCACTGAACTTGGGGGGCTGGAGCCAATCCCAGCTGACATTGGATGAGAGGTGATGTAAAAGTTAACAAGGGTTGCCTCTCAATTTGTTGCTGCTAGATCTTATTTGCTCACACTTGACTTTGCACTTCCTTTGGTCCTGAGCAATACACCAAACAAGTGTGAAGCCAATTGAGAGAACAGCTCAACAAAAATAACTGTAGAAATAACAGACTTAGAGGATTTGTGGCCATCTTGTTTAAACACTGTTAAAATTAATCCTTTGGGGATTTTCCACTGTCAGTGCCATGCAGGATGGGCCACAAGCTTATGATTCATTGGCCAGAGTTAATTATCTCCTGTCGAAGGAGTTACAACAGCACAGAATCCTGTGTGTTCCTCAACAACATTCAGTCAATAATCTAATCTCCAGTTTATTCTAGTAAATCAATGAGCAGGAGCTGGACACACACAGTTATAATCAATATTTATTCAAATCCAATGAATGATAAGAGATATTTACAGCTGAAGACACCATGCATACACGGTGGAAACATCCTGGACATGTCACCAGTCTACCAAAGAGCTAAACAGTAAGACAAGTTGGATCCAAATGTCCAGACTTTACCGGTTTGTTGTTTTAATGGGTGTATTGTTACAGGTTTACATGTGCCAAGGGTCTGTTAATATTTCAGTTGTAAACCCCGAGAGGTATTGTATGAGAAGAACTCTAATGGCTCTTACATAAATGTTTATATTTATGTTACTTTTCATGGAAGTAGCAGCCCTTGAGGGTTAAATATAATCAAGCATTGATGGTAAATAATGTATTTCCCTAAAATGGTTACTCTTAATGTAAAAAATCACCCCTAATGACATAAAGATATTATTTATCAAGGTAATAATACAGCTGCAACTGAGAAAATCACTTATTCAATTTCAGTGACTACAGCCCTTCCCAATGAGGAGAGTGATTACTGAGCTGGAGATTAATTTAGATGTATTATGTCTTCCATGTGTGATGCTCACTGACACAAGCTGAAAAAAGATATCAAACCCCAGCAAAAATAATAACCAACCTATATGCATGATAGACATCACAAGAGGAAAGTCATTCAAGTGTGTGCATTTCAATAATGTGGTAATTACAGGTTATGATGACAGTTTTAGGAGCTGGGGTAATATCAAAGACTAGATGGGTGATTATTATTTATATAACAGTCAATTTTTTTTTTTATCTCCCACTGAGGCCTTTTTTAAATTTATTTTATGCTGCATGTTTATTATACGGTGACACTTGGTTGTCAATCAATCTCTGGGGATGGAATCAACAATTAGGATGAAATGACTCTGTCACTCAGCAGAGACCCAGCTGGTCTGCGAGCCAGAATCCAAGTTGAAAATGAAAGAAGAACACAGAGGAGCACATAAAATTAAAGTTATATTGAATGATATTATTTTGCTGCATGTATTCCATATGAATGCTGTTCTGGCAAACTGGTGGCATTATGACAGGAATACAAGAGGTACAAGGGGATAAAAACATGAACTGTGAAAATGCAGGAGAAGGCCCAGTCTGCTGCCTATAGAGGACGAGTTGGACACAATCACACCAGTTTATCTTTCATCTTTGAGCCAGCAGCAACACTGAACCATAAATATAGACCACACCTGCAGCAGGGGATGAAGAAAACAATGCCAGAAGGCAACTACGCACACTGTCCTTGCAGTGAATTTGACGATGGACTGATGATTTGTTGGATGCTGATGCTGACGGCAGCACAAAGGCACTGATTGACAATGGGTGACTTGATTGAACATGTAAAATACAAAGCTAGAGCTTAACCTCAGTGATGGGGTGACTAGTTGACCATATATTCATTATGGCACCAGGCACCAGTAATTTCTGGCTTATTTTTTTCATTCTTCCCCAAGCCCCTGCAACTAAATTACCCACAATTCCCACTCACCCTGTCAATACATTCCAGCCTGTCTTCCCCAGAGAGCTGCCAGATTGTCGGTGTTGCTACGTGCCTTGCTTTCCAGCCATCTGCCCCTTACCTTGAACGTGTATATCAGCCTGCCCTGTAAGCTTATATATCTTTACATCTTCCATACATCACTGAGCTGTCTGCCTGTGATATCAGTATTTGGATCTTTCCTTTTCTGCCTCCACCCACCTGCCTGACATGAATATGGCAAATAAAGGGAGCTCACATATATAGCCAGCATTTCTCAGAACAACAACTGATTTTTAATGGAATCAGATGAAACACAAAATTGAGTTTTTAGTCGTGCAAATTTAACAGCTGGAATGTGCGCTGTGTTCAATTGCCAAAACAACAAATGCACAAACAAACTGCAGCTTGAGTTTCTTTTTTCCAGACCCATCTTCTCTTCCCTTCTCTGGAGGTTTGTGAGAACATGTCATGTAGCATTGTACAAATATTTATCTCAGTTTATAACACATTTAACCAACAAGGATGTAGTGTTACCTAAATTCTCCTGGAGAAAATTCTCGGGGTTCAGATCTTATGTTCAATTATGTATGTAAGAATGGTTTGTAGTTGTTCCTTAAAATTGTAATGAGCATAATTTCAGAACTGTCCCATTAAAGTGTGCAAGTGTTTTTGTTGCCTAACCGTAAGTAATTATGTATCACAACATTAATATGTTAAACAGCAACCAATATTTCACAGGATATCATATAAACTGTAATGGATGTGTATCTGTGAGAAATGTGTTGTCCAAAATTCCACATTGTGTGCATGAACACATCATGAGACTGGTCTCTTCAAAATTACATTTTTATACGTTGCATTCACAATGAAATACTCCTATACGTACTCCTACACACGTCCTTGTGCAAACTTATCGGGTTGGAACCAGTTTGATTCAACACAGGCAACCACCTTTTGAGTTAATCTCAATGGCATTTACCAACTAAGCAATCGAAAGATGTTCAATCGTGAATGCTGTGCAGCATCTCATTTTGTGTGTTGTGCTTGTGATAATTGTATATGTAAAACATTTGATCCATCTCGGAACCCTCCGACACAGCACATGTCTGAACTGAATGCCATCGGATCAACAAAGGGCATAGCAGTCACAGCAATAACTCTCCCAGATGTCTCCCTTTTTATATTTCTGACTTTCATTCATGGCCAATGTATATATTAAATT
>CAFUXE010001374.1:27206-63937 GCA_903364295.1 Serranus cabrilla
TTCTCAGAACAACAACTGATTTTTAATGGAATCAGATGAAACACAAAATTGAGTTTTTAGTCTTGCAAATTTAACAGCTACATGTCATGTAGCATTGCACAAATATTTATCTCAGTTTATAACACATTTAACCTACAAGGATGTAGTGTTACCTAAATTCTCCTGGAGAAAATTCTCGGGGTTCAGATCTTATGTTCAATTATGTGTGTAAGAATGGTTTGTAGTTGTTCCTTAAAATTGTAATGAGCATAATTTCAGAACTGTCCCATTAAAGTGTGCAAGTGTTTTTGTTGCCTAACCATAAGTAATTATGTATCACAACATTAACATGTTAAACAGCAACCAATATTTCACAGGATATCATATAAACTGTAATGGATATGAGACAGCTGTCTGTGTCCCATGAGAAACCCACAAGGGAGAAACAAAAAAAACAAACTAATTTGACTTGTATACCAAACAGATATACTAATTTTAACCATGACCTTTAACTAAACCTATGTAGTTTAATTGCCTAAATCTAACTTAACAGCTACTGAAATTTTCATGCCAGACATTTTCATAAACTACATGGAAACATGGTGACAATGCAATAAATTTATGTAAACAAAGCAGTTAACTCTCAATCAACGTCATCATATGTGGCATTCACAATGAAATACTCCTATACGTACTCCTATACACACGTCCTTGTGCAAACTTATTGGGTTGGAACCAGTTTGATTCAACACAGGCAACCACCTTTTGAGTTAATCTCAATGGCATTTACCAAGTAAGCAATCGAAAGATGTTCAGTCGTGAATGCTGTGCAGCATCTCATTTTGTATGTTGTGCTTGTGATAATTCTATATGTAAAACATTTGATCCATCTCGGAACCCTCCGACACAGCACATGTCTGAACTGAATGCCATCGGATCAACAAAGGGCATAGCAGTCACAGCAATAACTCTCCCAGATGTCTCAATTTTTATATTTCTAACTTTCATTCATGGCCAATGTATAGATTAAATTAAGCTATGAAGATCCAGAAAAAATGTTTTGTACACAGCATGTAATAAATAAGTTTTACAACATCTGATGTAGCCTGGGGTAAAACAGAGCGCACCCTTCTTCCTATTACCTATTACCTATTACCAATTACCAAGTACAAAGTCTAAATTAAGCCAGACAGAGATTTACATAATTAACACCTACAGTGTTAAGAGCTGGGAAATTAAATTAGCTTTTTCTGGCACCCCTGCATGGTTCTGAAAAAGTCACATTAATTTTCTCCATAGACAGTTTTCTCCACAGCTGAGATAAAACATATAATTATCAGTACAAAAGATGAATTGCTACAGAAAACTTCATGTTCCTCCGTCAAAAAAGCCTCATGCCTGTGTAGTGTCACTATGGCTCCCAGGCAGTAGTGCTTTTATTTTGTCTTGTCATTTCCTGTTTTATTTTGAACCCTTCCTCCTCTTTCATGTCTGGTGTCTTTACTTCTTGTTTCCCTCTCTGTGTGATTACCTCTCCCCGCCCTAATGTGTTTCACCTGTGTCTCGTTAACCCTCCTCCCAGTGTGTATATATACCGTGTGCTCCCTTTGTCACTGCTACCTGATTCTGACCGAATTCCCGTTCTGCTTCCGAGCCAAACCGATCCCTGCCTGTACCTTTGCTAACTGGACTGAATTCCCAGCTTCTGACCTCGCCTGCACGGTACTCATTCCTTTTCGCCTCTCCCCTTTGTACTTCTGCTGCAACCTCGCTTCTCTTGTGTATGAACCAACCTGCCTTCGCTAACTGCTCTCTGCCTCACCCTAGTCGGAGTCTCTGTCAGCCGTCCGCTGTTCCTGATCCACCCGTCTGGTGGCCTTTCTCCTGTCTTTTCAGTTCATTAGTGTTAATTATAAACTTTTGGTAGCATTAGTTGGTAATTAAAATATGACATCTCTATCCTTTGGTCCAAATATAGTCACCTCTGGCTCAAAAACCCCAATGCCAAACTCAAGGCTTCAAAAACATAGTCCACAAATGTATGATGTCATGGTGACTAAATGTCCACTTCTATACAGTCTATGCAGAATACAAAACATAACAACATTACAAACTGCTGCTCAAATGTATTAACTTTGGAGTACTGATTAATTTGGACCCTGAATCTTGTCACACAGAGCTTTAAATTCAAATATATCACACTATGGTTAGGCATCCATTACCTCAAGCCTCAGGGCTGCTTGTTTGAATAGCTCCTATGAAGCATATCTGACTGTTCATTCATAAAACCCAAGATGAGAAAGTGCTTATTAACAACACACACTGCTGTGAGGAAGCTGTGTAAGTGTAACTGAAGGACAGCTCCTCTTGGGACACTTCCTGGTGCCTGGAAAGTGATGTTTGTGTCCCTGTGTGTGAAGGATAACGACTAAGAACCGACATTACAAATGGCTGCAGGGTAACAGCAGCCTGGCACACATAACTGAGCTGACTTCAGCTGTGGTATGTTTTGCAGAAGAGGTCCTATTGTACGAGGATTACAGAACAACAAAGTCAAGCACGCTCTGTCACAGCAGCCTGAGGGGGAGTGAGAGAGGCAGAGAAGAGGCACCCAGTGCAATAAGATCCGTTTTCTTGTCTTAAAGGAACAATTCCTTATTGATTTAAAAACAATAAAAATAAAAAAAGATCAGAGCAACACAAAAATAGTTGAATTCAGTAGTTTTCTAATGCTGTAAAATGGTTTATATCAATCACAGTTGTTGTTTTTTTGTTTACCACCTGAAACATTTATTACTTTAAAGCCTCTGTTCAGCGGGGCACAGCCCGTCTCTGATAGATGGACTTATTTAGTGATTTGGGATAAGACTGCACGGTCTGGTAAGCTGTTGAAAACTATTAAGTTTAGCCACTCTTGTTAAACAGCTTTTTCTGTTATTTTACTGTTATCTGGTTGTTTTAAAATTGGCCTTTAATTGATACTTACTTCGCAATTATACTGCGCTTCACCAAGTTATTTTAGAAACAACTTGATCGAGAACTGGTGCCTTGCATTTAAAACATGCAGCAGATTTTTGTTGTACAATTTTATCCAAGCTTTCATAGTTAATGGGATCAAAAACTAGATTAGTTTGATATTGATACTAAAAAGATGCAGTTTTTCTCCCTGAGGGACTGAGAGCTTAGCTAATCTTCTGAAATTTGTCACAGCAGAAGGAGCCATGAGACTGAAGAATTCCTACAGTGGTTTGTAATTTGTATGGAAGGCAGACACAAATTATGTTGTCCTAAGGACCAGATCAGAAAACACTTCTATGGATTGTTCCAGAGGGCAGGGACAATTGATTTATTCTGACGTTTAATTAGGAGGGGTTGTTGAGTCATTAGATGTGTTGGAGAGGAGTCAGGGGCTACTGTTACAGTGAGTGTCAATTAATCAGTGAATAAGGTACACGTACGGATGTTCTTGTCATAAAGAACATGAAGTTTTCTGCTCGGCTTTCCAATACTATTAACCATCTTCCCAATAATGTGTTTTTCAATTGTGGGACTTTTTCTCTCTGATTACACTGGCTGTTTTAAGACATGGTCAACTTTGGGATTTTAATTAAAACTACGGTTGTGACAAGAGGTTAACATTGTGAAACAATTCCAGTTCAGGTAACAAAGTAGGTTAGCATGACTAATAGACAATACTTTGGGTTTAAATTAGTAATTTGTTTGAGTAGGTGATGTAGAAAAAATCAGAAAAATTAGACTGTATGAGATTCAAAGTGATTGTGATAGTCACAAACAAACAGCAATGATATAAAAGCAATAACTTCAATCACAGAGGTATAAAGACATTTAAAAATATTAAATTCACGGTGGTGTCATGCTGAGTCAGTTCAGCATTATTAAGAATGCAGGACACTGTTTTGTATGTCTTTGGGGTTGAAAAATTGGTATTCAAATCACCTACAATGACTTTACAGCCAAAGTCAATTGAAATGATAGAAGGTATGCAAGGTCATCAAAAAAGTCAGCACAATATTTAGATGGACTGTTCATCAGATGAGATCGAACATCTTTTGAATAACAAAGAAAGAGAGGCTTCTAGATCTCTCGCCTTATTTCCACTTTGATACGTTTGATCGGTAAAAATCGCTGCAAAACAAACATATCAAATAAATTGACCAAAGTTTTAACATGACAGACTCCAGTTAGAGAATAACCTCAGTTATAAAGTTCAAGGATTCAATTGCTTTGCTTGAACCAAATGTCAGTTCCAGAGCAAGTAGTTGCCAGCTTTTCATGACCTTGTTGACCTTATCGGTCTCGCCTGCTCGGCCGGAGAGAGGAAGAGTCTTCTTCATTATTAGCAGAGCTTGTGGTGCAGGTTGTGCTGGGCATGTAGGGTGAAAGGTTGGAGATCAGCTAGAACACAGAGAGCGGCCCAGGGGGCAATGAGCGGTGGTGAGTTGTCAGACGTAGTGTTGGGCTGACGGAAGCAGACAGAGTGTTAAAATTGCAGAAAGAATTGGGATGGTTGTTAATTTAATGCCGGCTCTTCCATTTTCTCAGTGACTCTTAAAAGTGCTGAAGGAGTGGGAAAGAAGAAAGAATGCTGATCCATGAGCTGGTTACCAATAAGCAGCAGCGGTGTTGTTTTGTCTTCCTGCTGCATAGAGTGAGTCTGAGTGTTTACTCCTGCCTGGGAATAGATGGGTGTTGTCAGCCCTGTCTTCCTAAACGTATGCTGTATACTACTAATGTGTTTTGCTTATTATTTCTGGTGAAATGCATATTGCACATAGGTTTTTATTCTGTGGAATTATTTTTCCAATTTTGTGTTTTTGTACTTCATAGAAATCATAGGGATATGTTATATCAAGCATCCAATCCCTGCATGTGGTTTGGTGTAGGCAGCAGAATAGTTACCATTATTGAATTTATGAAAGGTTACATATCCGTACTATGACGTCATACCCCAGGCATTACTTTTATTTTTTTAAACATATTTGTCCTTGAACATAAGTTGTACATTAACAGAATTTCCAGTAGAGCTGTTTTCTTCTTTCCTCCTGTCCGTATTGACCATGAAGTGATCCTTCACAACAACTGCAACAACACGTCCCTCCGCCCACTGCTGAGGAATGGAAACTGCACAGGGACATTAGGGCCGTAGTATTAGTATGTAACCCTCTTTGTTCACAAATTTAGAGAAAAAGAAAGATTATTTCTGTGTTTTTGTTCATAGCCAATATTCAGTATGATGCAATGTGTGATTGCCCCACTACTGTAGCACCTACAAGCCCTAGAGTCCGTGGTGTGGTGAAGGCAAGCAGGCTGTATTTAACAGAGCTGGCCGTCGAGCATTTAATGTATTTGTGTGAAGACCATTTGGACGTGGAGGCGTGGTGGTGGTATTTTATGCAATGAAATTGTCAAATTAAGGAATTAATTGGTGCTGATGTCACTGTAATGGCACTGGCATTGGTAGGGTTATCTTAATTTGGATACCCAGCCCAAAGGGACATATATGGAGAGAATCTAAGCTTCAGAAGCCAGCCATGCTAATAATACCAATAATCACAGCTACAAATCAGTTTTTACATCGATGTAAGTATTGTATTAAGAAAAAAATCTGAACCAGAGCCGTGCAGCCATGAGCCCTAAAACTGAACTTGTATATTCCTCTATTGACCTGGTTCCTCACAGTAACCTGGTGTCTCCTGCTGACATTTCCTTTGGTCATGTTATATCGATAGATCTTCAACTACTAACTGTGAATGTGGTTTGTTTTGACCCCGGGGATCTTATCACCTAACATAACAGATCACAGTTAAGATTACTTAAGGTCATGTTAGTCAGGTCACTGTTTTATCCCAAAGCCTTTCAAGAATAGCCCTGACCTAGTTATTTTATGAAATGTATCAAGTCCACAAACTCGGCAATAGGTTCTGACTGTCCTATTGGTTCTTTGTGAATACTATGTGTGCTGGGACTGTGGGCTCCTCTGGAAGAAAAAGAATACTCCACGATACCATCGCGTGCAACTGCGCGTTTCCCTTAATTTTAATCAAATAAACAACGCTCAGCATCTTGGAGCATGGACAAAAAACAGTAAACCGTTAAACTTTTATTTTTCTTCTCTAAACTTTTCCTAGATTTCTTAATTTTCTGACAAGTCTGCACAGATGGTGCTATGACAAATTAACTACATAAATTGTATGTATTTAAACTTTTGACTGTACTTAAAAGCACAAAAAGAAGGTAATTGTAATTGAGTCTTTCGATATGAGCACTCAGATGTCTCCACATTATTTAGTTGAGATAGTTGAACACTATCTGGCTGATCTCCAACACAGAGGCATTTTATGAGGGACTCTGCATGTTCTTTAGATCTTAATGAGACTGTACTCTTTACCTACTGCTGTGGGCAACACCGCTGCAGTGAAACATGCAGTTTGAAGGCCGCAGTTGCCATAAGTTTGCAAAGCATAGCTGCCTTAAGAATTCATTCTTCTTCATTGTTTGATATCATCCCTGAAGAAATTGTTGAAAAATTGATATCCAACAAATGCAGAGCTTTCAGTGTAATGATCTGTTGAATTTCTGAAAACTCATGCTCTTGAGACATCTTTCAATTTAAAGATGTACTGACTGAACGCTTTTTTGTCTGTAAAGGTCTTTGGAACTCCCTGCCAGCAGCCAGGTAAATGCATTTTGAATGACATTTTTGGCCAAGTGCCATGAAGCAAAAGTTGATTGCAAACTTCTTTAGTAATTGTTCTGTAAGATCACTATCACAAGTCTTTTTCTCCCTGAGAGCAAAAACCAAGAGAAGAGTGTGCCTACACTGCTACAGCACAGCAGAATGGGTCAGAATGGGCCCCATTCAGACTGAAATATGAGAAATGATGTGCGCTCTGATGTGCTTTCCAATATCTGCAGTCACCATTTGACCTCTACAGGAGGTCTGTCTGACATTTATTTCAGGTCGTTGTCATAGTCTGAAGACCCAAACAGCAAACTCAATAGCTGGTGAACTTTCAGGGGCAATCGCTGGTCCTCAAAGCAAAGGAAATGCTCTACTGTGATAAGTGTCCTTTGACATGCTTTCATATTGTTGCTATGATGTCACTGTTGCCGGTAAGGCTTATTTGAAGTGTTCTGCTTCAGTCCACAGTTGTAATTTTGAGTTTTTTTTACAGGAATAATTGCAGCTGATGACATCTATATTTACCACTGAGCTGCAGAGAGCCTCTGATCACTGAGTGGGTAAAAGCGATGGTTGATGTACCACATGCACTCTAGTTACATGTATTTCATGCAATTTCCTTTCAGCTGTTTACCCACAAATGCATGAAGAAAGAAGCATTTTTGACATGGTATATATGTTCTTAGCATTAAGAGACGAAGAGCACTATTACTCACCACATCACATTTAAAAACTGAGGCTATATTTAACAGCTGTCAAGATGACAGTAGTAACAGAAACCTTTCTATCTCATTTTTGCTTTTAACTTGTCATGTATAAAATATGTTTTAATAAGTCATGGTTTACAGTGTATTCTTATTGTATCTTACTTTAAATCATAAGTTCATAATATGAAAAGAAAAAGATTGGTGCATGTATAAATTTAAGGAGCTCATTAAGTAGATTCAGGGGGGGAGCATGAAGTCAGCTTTTACTGACATTTCTCAAGAATTGCAAGCAGCTGTTTGCTAACATTAAATAATACACTGGTGATACTCTTCTATTTTGTAGCATGTTTTTATGTTTACTCACCCTGAAGCTGTGAATCAACCAACTAATACAGCTTTAACATACTGTAAAAGTTAATTTTATTGACCTTTCAGCATTATCACAAGTTGATAGACATCTGTTACTAAAACCAATTAATTGTTAAGCTGTCATAATATGATTCCTATACTAGGTAGACCACAAATAATAAAAAAAACTTTCAGATAGAGGCAAATTTAAAATGATGATAAACAATACCAATTATCCAATAAATTCATATTACATACATTTACAAGCAGATTCTGTTTGGGGAAAAATAATTATTGAGAGAAATTCATTCTAAATAATCTATATGAATCCTATAGTTACATATATACCTGAGTATACGTACATATATGATTGACACAGTTCTACCTCAGGCTTTGTACTCATTTTTCCTTGTCTTTGTTCTTTCCTACATGAAATAGCCTTTTGATGAGACGGAACAGTTTTGAACAGCGCCATATGCCGAGGTCAACTGCTTTAGCCCTTTAATAAACTCTGATATGGATGTTCTTCAGTAGTTAGAGGAAAGTAATCATGAAAAGCAAAGCCTTGCAAATAATTAAAAGGAGTGTCACCTTTCTAGCTCGCTGTTCTGTTTATCATGTTTCATGTTATGATCCAAGTACTGAAGGGAATGATTATGCTGCCATCATCACTATGCAGGAAGGTTTCCAAATACAGACCACTGTTCCTCCCTGGGTTTTGCCTTTAAAGTGTGATTGTCAAGTTCACTCATTAGCTAGTTGGACTTAAAATCATCCAGACTTGCCTATAGCATCAGTAAGACAAGTGTTGGCAATACAAGGAGAGGACTATTTTGTGCCACTGAGGAGAAGCCTGTCTGTTGGTAGTGACAGGAATATATAATGAAGAAGCTGCAATTCCTTTGTAGTATCAAAGGGTTTTTTAAGCAGTGAACATTTCAGCAAGGACTCGATACAAAACCTCCGTGATAAATGAGCTTTGGGAATCACATTTACTGGGTCTGCGGTTTCAGAATGGAGCATTTTGGAATTCAGAAATGGCTCAAATGTGAAATGAGTTTTTTTTTTTACTGAAGTAAAAGACATCAACACATGTTTTTAGTGTCAGACTGAAAAGCCAGATCTCACTGCAGCTTTTTATGCTATTTCTCAGGTTATAAAAATAACTACATAAAGCTGCAGACTCTTGGCATAGTGGATAAAATATAGCCAATAGGCAGATATTGCTGCAGTAATTCAAAGGTAAGCTTGTTCCAAGGTCAGACCTCCAGTCCTACCAAGTGTTACAAAAGGAAAATATATCTCACCATAGTGAATAATTTGGGCTTGTTTCTGCAAATCTTTGTTCCTGCTGTAGGGGCATGTTTTGAGCAGAAATGATCAGAGAGATGCAATTGAACTGAAAGCTTGGCAGGCGGTGCCCACCAGTAGCTGAAGCTATAAACCGATCATTGAGGCTCGCCCATCACACACGAGCCAACAAATGAAAGTAGCCCATGAGCTGTGATACATAAAGGATGCCCTGCACATGTCCAGATCAATAATTCACTGGCCTGGGCCGAGCTGTGCACACACAGACAACGGATTTCAGATTTGATGTGTTTCTCGTACCATTGCAACACGTTCAATAGCAACCAGTATTTAATATATAAGATGTGTATGTAGTATAATTTGTGTTTAGGAATGTATGTACATAACGACTGAATTTCCCCATTGCGGGATAAAAAGTCTTATCTTATTAAAATCAAGTACTAACTGAGCTGATTTCACTTCATTGCATGGTGCAGGGTTTTCACAGTTAACATTCAGGATAATGTTCAGGATATTATTGCAGCCTGTCTTCCTCTATCAGGCCTTGTCTGTCCATAGAAGGATCAAAGGACGCCTTGAGTTTTAATCCTGTCAGACATTTCTCCTTGAGATTAAAAGAAAAGAGACGACCAGGCAATTCAATTAAATGACAATAAGTAACTTTGAATAAAAGCCCTCTCAGACATATGTGGTATTAAAGCAAAAACACAACATCTCTAAGATCCCTAAACTATAGAATTCCATATATTAAATATTTCTAAGGTCAGGACTGTACCACCAAGACCTTCAGCTCAGGTTTTGCATGGGAATTGATGAAGAGGGTTAGTACTAAAATCATGTTTTACTGCAAGGTACACTGCGAAAACAATAAAAATACATAATTCATGACACATCACTGATTTTTAAAAAGGTACTGAGACACCCCAAGGGCTTAAAATCTTTCTGCCCGTGTAGTCTTCTCTCATGGCAAATATTTGGACAAGCCCCAAAAACCCTTTGAAGATATTCAGCAGATAATGTAGCAGCATGTCAGTACTTTTGCATACACATGGCAGCAAGTTTATTGTTACTTACATTTTTATGTTATCTATTATTCTTGTTCACAATAGTCCTTTTATTCCACTTCCCAACTTTTATGTGTCTTTTTACTGCATCCTTGGCTGTAGGATAAATCATTTTGCTTCTTCCGTGAATGTTTAAGATATCCAGACTGCAATAATCTTCAATCTTCCTTTCATGCGCTTAGGAAGTTTAAAGTCCGCCCTCCATCTGGGAAAAGTTAACTTCCCTGTTATTTTGCAGTGTAACCAAGTCTGTGCTCACCCTTTAACAGAGAGGAAGTCAGAGTGAAATTAACTTGAGCATGATAACATAATTTGAAACATCATTCTTTTGAAATAATTTCCATGACATCCACCGGTGCTTTTTGCTAATGTGATTTTCAAACTTTTTTGCTGCAATCTGTGCTGTCTGAAAACTTTGAACCATTTTTTTGTCTAGTGCAGTGGTGGAAGAAGTACTTTATTTGCTACAGATGAGATGGAGCACATTTTAACAGCTGTTTGGGAAGTTTCATTCATAATAGCAAAGTATCTTCTTTTCATTCATCATGTGTTTGTTAAACGTAATCTATAAAGTAACTAGTAACTCGAGCTGTCAGACGAATGCAGTGGAATAAAAGGACGGTATTTCCCTTGAGAAATCCAGTGGGTGAGTATAATATAAAGTCGCATAAAATCTAATTTATTTTCTAAAGCAAAAGCAATTCATTCAAAGGTTTATAGAAAACACTTTTTGTTAAAAGCTGCTAATACTTATCTTGCCAAATCAAGTGAAACACAAAAAAACACTGCTGAATGTTCCACAGCCGGATTATTAGTCTTTTATTCATTACTAAGAAATGTATAAAAGACGAAACGGTCATTATGCAATTGTGACAGCATTTAGATTTTGCACTGGTGTAAGTTCTGTTTAAGGAAATGAGGCGGGCATGGCAATTCCCACTATAACCCATCATATCTGTGTTGGTTTACCTTTGCTTGAAAGAAAAAACTTACCTCACTTTACATTATCTTACATCACTTTACATGATTTGTTTTTATCTAAATGTGCTTGTTTATCTTGTTATTGGTCAGAGCATGTCATCATTTACTCATTAAAGTGACATGGGCAAGTTCTTCCGACCTATCACTGACCAGTCGCAATTAGATCAGTTTATTGATGGCTCTAATTAGAACTGGCTGGATTCAATGATTTGGCCTGTTCGAGTTCAGTAAATGCTCCTAACTAGTAGTTGATCGTATGCTGCAATGCCTTGCTCTTTGCCTCAGGGATTTACATTTGTACAAGTCAGTCTAGCACACACATTAGTCATGGCAATGATTAAGCTGGAGATGCTGGACCAGTAGATATTGAAGATATGTAGAAATCTCCTGGCTGCTCCGTGAATTACAATGCAACGGAATGCCCCTTCTTATATAAATGTCTTGGTTATTGCAAATGTCAAATACAAATATTGACCCCATCTTAGGACCTTCAATTCGAATAAGGGATAAAAAAGAAAAAAAAGAGATGCATTTTATTGTGATCTGCAAGTTGTACATTATTTTATGCTCACCACACACAGCTGTTAACAGATAAAACATCTACCAGCTAAGAGTCTCATTGCATGACCAGGCTAAGATATTAAAGGGATAGTCCAGGATTTTGAAGTTGCACAGTAGCGTAGTGGATGCAATGTTATTAGCTTACATGCTATAGCTTTGGCAGTTGACAGGGTCACGAAACTATAAGGTTTTACTCCACAAAGTGTACACTAAAATGTCACCTAAGAAAATGATCCTTATCTTTGATATCTTGTTTATTGAAAAAGCTAATGTTAGGATTAAATTCATGTTAGGAGGCTGCAAGTCGGCTGCAGTGTGTAGTGATATTGCTACCTTTGCATCCCCCATACTGGCAAGTATTTCATACAACTTAATGCTCAAAATACCAAACTATTTCTTTAAAGTTCCTTTTGACATGTTGAGAGTTCCAAAACAAAGAGTCACTATTCTGGTTTCTTCTGTTCCAAAACAACAAGATGGAAAGTTGGTGGAAACTACAAAATGAATGGCTGCCGAGGTCTTGGCACTTTGTGCTTGTAATTCGAATCACTGGTCACTCAGTCCCTCAACATCCATTTAAACAGCCTGAAATATACTCCCCGCATGGTGATTTTATTGGATAGTACCTTTGTTTTCAAGACCTCATCATTATTTAATTGAACAGGTGCCTTCTGTCTTTTGCTCTCGCTTCATGTCCTACTTTACTGCACTGCAGGATACATTCCTGATAGAAAGTGACGCATATAGCACAGGATCTTTTTTTCGACTCTTCACATTTGGAGCTATGAAAAGCATGACAGCATCATTAATCACAACAGGTATTCAAAGTGTTCACAATCGGTGTGATGAATAGATGTGTGAGAAAGGCTCATTGATTTCTTTTCTGTCACAGAGGTCCTCAGAGACAGTAGACTGTGAAAGTTAGTATTCCCACTCTGTGTTGAAGAGGAACTGAAGGTGAAAAATAGCCCTGCTGTTTTGGAAGTTTTCTATTTCTTTTATGTGTGAATTTATGTTTTGTAAGGGTGCTCACGTCCTTCAAGAATGTGAAAAACTGCCTTCTCTTTCACTTTAAATCTAAATGTGTCAAGCTTGAGTGATTCAAACACAGATGTTACTGTTAAAGGACACACAACTCATCAAGTGTCAAACCCTCTAACCTGCCATGACTGCCTGAAGCTGCCTCAGCTATTTTGGCCTTTTCCTCAAAGCCCTTGAGGGAATATTATGGCCAAAGTCCCACAGAGTAAATTTGTCTTTAACTTATAAGAAGCGCAATTTGCTGTATTGCACTGTTTTTCATGCCATCAAGATGAGAATATATTTTTTTTTCAGTTACATACTTTCTATAGTTCTTTGCCAGATACATAAAATCACAGTAACACTTCCTGCCAACAGTTTATCTTTATATGCAGCACTTCTGTGCCTGGCAGCCTCACAGTGACGAGTCTGCTAAGGTGGACTGTCACTCACTCGAAATAAGAGCTACTGTTGGAAATAATGTGATCTATAATTTGTCAAAATTGGAAGTTCTCAGCATACAAGTACCACATGCTATGTCTTGCGTTCCAGCAGGCAGGTGTCCCTAAAATTAACTTTCCATCTGTGTTTTGACTTCAACATAGCTGACTTGTAATTTTTGTTTCACATGTAAGTCTGAGAACACAGTCATACTAAAATTTTGCATGGCCAAATTGACCCAAGAGCTGAGCAGAAAGTATGTGGGTGGGGAAAAAAAGCAGAGACGTGGTTATAAGCTTCAACTGCAGTGTGCTTAGCAGGCTGAAACAGCATCCTCAACCTATTTGTGTCTTATTAAATTAGTCGTACACACAGCGCTGTCCAACTTCTACCCGTTGTGTTGTGTTGTGGAATGCATGACGAATACATGACAAAACATTAATAATGTTTTTTCCACCTTGTTACCTAAACCTGGTCAACTCAGCTGTGACATAATTTCCCAACAAGATCTCCAACCTAAACCACAGAATAGGTTGTTTGTCAGTGCCACCCATAAGGACGCATATGACCATTTGTCAAAAATCACCCATATGAGCGTTTTGTGGTTCGTGGTATATTCCAAAAATATCACACACATCATTATACATACATGTATAGTTCGTGGTTGTAAAAAACAAAAAGCTGCAGTTCTGATGATTTTGGGCCACAAATCCATGGATGGGGGTAAGGGTAACACGTGATAAAAGACAGTTTAGAAAGTAAATTAATGTATGTAAAGGCCGAAAGTAAACACAGAAGCAGATGCACAGAAGTTCTGTTATGTTTAAATCACATAATTTACTGTTGTTTTAATGTGGGACATGAACCCCGTCCTCCTGGGTGAAAGTCCAACATTTGTTCGACACATCCCTAAATAAATATGGGTCGTATTTAGTCGCCTTCACAAATGACCTATGAGGTCTTTCTTGAGGGGAGAGCAGCCTCTCATTTCCAGCTGTGACTTCCAATTTCGGAGGTAAATGGAAGTGAAGTGTAATCAGGGTCACTTACCAAGTGGCAACACATTCATCCAGCTCTGTCACTCACAGAAATGAATGGGAAAGGAAACAACATCATAGTTTGAAATCATTTTAATGAAATGTTTCTTTAAATGAATTCAAACTTGTTTTTCTGTTGTTGTTTTTTTCCCCCACCAGCAGTCAGGAAACCTCTAGGTTTGGTTCTCCACAACACAAGAATACTCATTCAGTGTTCACTGTCTTTGTACAGTTTTCAGTTGAATATCTGTCTCAAAGCATCAGCAGTTATATTCATCACTGCACATGAATAATTTCAATTTGCCCTCTCTGGGGATAAGTGTGTGAAAAATGTAGCTTTAATGTACTATCGATTGTCTGTTGTTGTTAGGGGGGGCAGTCCCCAACTAGGAAGTCAATCCAACTTCCTATCCACAGCATTTGAACTCCTCGTGAATCCACAAATTGTGCAGATTAAAGAAAGAAAATTAGGGATCTGGTAATTTATTTATTTATTAAACTTTGGACAAGAACTGACAACCTGTTTTCCTCTTCCAGCCAACTTTCAAACTTTTAACTCGTTTACTCTTACAGCACTTGGTGACTCATTCATTATCCTTAACTTCACCCTGGACAGGTCACCAGACTATAGCAGGGCTGACACATGGACAGACAACCATTCACGCTCTCATTCACAGACAATTTAGAGTCACCAGTTAAACTAAGCTGCGTGTCTTTGACTGTGGGAGGAGGCTGGAGGACCCAGACAGAAGACGCAGGCTTCACACGGAAGAATGCAAAAACATCGCCCTCTTGTTCTGAGGTGACAGTGCTAACTACTACACCACCATGTAGCCTACAGCACTTAAGATTGAACAAATTAAAGAAAGGTGTTCATGAATTGTTAATTTTAACTAACTACTATCAGAATTCATACAGTCAGCAGCCTGCTTCACTGACCTCCGGCTTGCCTCTAATCCTCCTCTCAGTTGTTTCAGCACTCGAGCCAATATAAGTATTCGGTTTGACGATAACTTGTCAGATGACAGTGTGAAGTAAAATAGCAAACAATATATTTCTGCTTTGGCAAAGTGACATTTTCAAAGCTGGAATCAAACTCCACATTTCTCACATTCTGAATGGCCGGGCACTGCTAAGCCGAGTGTGAACAATGACACGTGAGGGTGGCAGGTTTACTGTAACAGGAGAAATAGAAACAATCCATCTTTACTCAGTGTTATCATATTCCTGCAGTGATAGAATCCAACTCTGACCAATTGGAAATAGCTGATGGGATTTTCCAACAAATCTAGGACAATCACTTCTCTGTCCAAGGCAGCTGCTGGGTCCCTGGATAAGACACTGAGCCATCACCCCTGTTGCCTCTTACATAACCTGCTCTCTCCAAAACCTTTTAACAGTTGAACTCTGCTGAAATGGAAAATCTCATGCCTATTAAAGTGAAACAGACTACAATAGAAATAATAAAAGCAGGAAGTAATAATGTGGATTAGTGTGCAGCTTCAGATCTACAGTATACAGGATGTGTTTAGGCACAGTTTGAGTGCAGGCTAACTGTGTTTTGGCAGCGCTCACAGCCTAAAACACATCCCCTAAATACACTGTGGGTCATTTATAGTGTAAATGAAACACAAGCTGTTGCATATTCTATATAAACCTCTGGCTGTTTAAGCCAGTATAGACTTTTAGCTGCTGCTTCTGTGATTAATATTCATCTCAACAATGGGTCAGGGGATAATGTGTAATGCAAAATGGATCAGTTGCTCTGACAAACCCTTAGCTTCTCTACTTGTAGCTTGCATACAATTGATAAAGGATGTATCGGCCATAACCTCCTCTTCCATGCACTTGTTTACAGTCCGAAATAACTTGAGACATGAGAATAGAGTTAAAGGATGACGTCTACGGGCAGATTGTTCCACAAGTAGCCAGTTTAGCTAAGTTAACGACGATAGCAGACGGGTTCCCAGACTGGATTTTGCCCTCAACATGAACTGTTTAGCAGTCCGCCAACACCAGCTCAAATGCGATGAGTCAATACTACTCAGACTGACGTCAGATGGATACCAGAATGCTTCCTGTACCAACGTGGGGTTCAGTTGTGTATAGAGATTACCTGCATACTCTCCTGTTATTATGAACCTGCTCACCCTCCTGACCCACAGTACACCTTTTTCCTACCATTCCTCATTACCTTGCTCACCTGTTCTCACTTCCAGCCTAATTAACCAACATTGCTTCCTGCCTTTGTTTTCCTGTCAACCTCTATTCTGAAACCTCTCGCTGCCTGCACTTTTTTACCTACCCCATTCAATAACCTATGGATCCTCACCTCTCACTTCTGTTTGGACTTATTATTCATGTCAGCAAGCAGCGGGTCAATAAATCACTGAGCTCTCCTTATCTGCATCTGAATCGTCCTGCTTCCGGTGCCTGCATTCACCCCCGTGACATCACCTGAAGTTTCCTTGAGCTTTCGTGTCTTTTCACTGAGGGTTTTTGGTTTAATGGCCCCCATCTTTACTTATCTCACCTTTGGTTCAGTCAGTGCTGTCATTAGTTATATTTCCAGCCACACTATGTATCTAAAATGATCCTCTGATAAACAGACTGTACGCTAGTTTCACATCTTCAAAGTTAGTAACTTTCTATTGAACACTGTGAGAGGAGACTTTAGCCTCTGAAGACAGAGACGTTTTCTCAGGAGCTGGTGGAAACAAAAAACAGGAGTGAGTATTGAACTTCTGGCAGCCAGAAGCACAACTCAAAATGAGTTGCTCCAGCTCTGCCAACATGTTGTACGCAATATGATCTTTATAAGACAATAATGTCAGGTATTGTTTTTCCACCTTGTTGTGCTTTAGTAGCTACAAGATAATCATAACACATTACTAAGACTAAACTGTGTAGGAGGAGATTATTATGTCAATGTGGCTGGAGTTCCTACTGCGGCTGTCAATGTAAGTCCTACAGTACATTTCCCGTGCTTATTTATGCATGAAACTTAACTGAATAACTGAGAGATTCAATTTCAGCAGCCCCGGTGACCTTTTCATTCCGCTGTCTGACAGCAGATAAAAGAGCCCATGCGTCAGGGGTTCATAAAAATTCTACTGTTGTATTTGAGGTCAAGCAAACATTATACATCCTCATCTGGCTGGGAGCCCAAGCGCTGGCTTTAAAGCTTGTTGCTGTCTGCTTCATAAGGTATTTCTCTGACAAAAGACTATGAAAGCCTGAGGAAATATTCCTTTTTGTCTTTTTCCTGAATTACTTCTGCTGTTAATATCCACAATTCTTTTTCAAGAAGATATGAAAAAAAGAATTCAAATTATCTTTACTGCCGGACAAATTATTGCCAAAAGAACAATTATACTGAGCCAAGTTAGGCTCAGTGGAACTTTATAATCAATGTGTCACTACAAATTGTAATTGTAATTCATTATTAGGACAATTGTCTATGTTCTTATAAAATCCCCGGGTATTGCTTAAACCTATTTATGTACTTCATGTCAGACCCAGTAATCTGTATGGGAAAATCTTAATGTCCTCTATCCTACAGGGGCCTGACCTAATCAGCAATACTGTCCCTGATTCACACTATGGTTAATGCAGTGGTGTAGTGTTCATACAGCACATACTCTGACCAAACATCCACCATTACATATAAGAGCCTGTGGGAAATTGTTCTTTCCATTATTATTCTTAAGGTCAAGTGTGTGTGAACTTTAACAAAACACCTACTCAACATCAGAAATGAGGGAAAAAAGGGCCAATTTCCTCATTTTTAACATCAGAAAGGTATACTACCAAAGATATTTTTTGTTTCAACTGACAAAACATAACTACTTTTAGCATTAATAGGATTTTCCTGTCTTACTGGCGTGACAATGCAGTTCTTTACTGAATGGATTAAGATGTGTTCTTACAGTAAAACCAATTATAAGAACATTTCACAGCATTGGTGGCAGCATATAAATAATGTATTTTAGTCTGTCACTTCTCAGTGTCTGGTGTTTCCTCACTCTAAGGAGATAGGATTTATGATAACATTTTCTCAGTTCTTGTTGTTGTTTTTATTGTCATGCAATGCTATTTTTATTTATTCCAAAGTCATTTGGATTGGTTTGTGAGCTCACATGATGCATTTTGCTTGAGCCATTATTTGACAGCAGTAACAGTAAAACAGTAAAAGTAACTCAAAATGAACGGCGTTCATTTCAAGCCGCCAGTTCTCAGTGCACTTAAAGTCAATGGACAATAAACAAAATTTTTCAAATTTTTGTTTCAAGAGTGCTGAATCAGCAGGAAATGACAACATTAAAGACCTGCAATGTTCTTCCATCTACCTGCTCAGCTTTCCCTTATCTAACTCTGGGGAGCGCTGAGAGAATACAAAAGCCAGGACATCACCTATTACATGAATACATTTATTAACCTGAGTTAGTGTTGTTTTTTGTACCAAAGCAATTGTCTTTGTTTATGAGGTACCATCCGCTATCTCCTGTTTGCTTCTTGTAAGTTAAGCGGCTCGTTTATTGTCTGACTCACAGCAGGCATGTACACACCTCACTGCTTCAGGATCATTACCTCGCATGCTACCACATTAGCCACCTTCCTCAAGAGAATGGTAACAGTATTTTGCAACAACAAAAACCCTTAAAAACGTACATTTTAATCTTTTTCCATCCTGTGACTTTCTACATTTTCAGTGACTTGCTAACTAAATCTATTTCAGCCATGTATCAATAAAATCAAAATCAAATCAAAATTACTTTATTTATCCCAGAGGGGAAATTCAGTTTATGTTGTAGACAGTGTGTCTCAAATGTTGACAGACATAATCTAGCTCCAACTAGATCCCAGTAAAAGTGTATTTTTCCATATCCAAACCTATTTACAAAAGCACCAAGTTGTTTTCACTGCAAAACTCTTTTCTTTCCCCCAAAACAGGACTGTCCTGCATGGATCCTGGGACTAACAATTCTAAGTTTATCAACATCCACTCTAAGGTATTTTGGTTGAATACTTTACATATCATACCCCTACCGCTCTTTATTCTTTATTTTTCTTCATCTTAATGAATTGCACATAAACATCTGTAATTTGTGTTATATATACTGCATGAAGATTCGTAGCACTTTATGAAATTATTTCGAATGCTCAAAAGGAGGAACAGTTTTGACAGACGTTCTAATGGAAGCTGGCACCACCTAAATAAAAAGTAAGCAATACCAGCAGGATGTGTCAAATTGCTTTTCACAGCCAGAGAAATCCTGGCCATTAGGTCGAATTCAACCAACTGGAGGCTGCTTTTTATAGCTGCTGTTATTTTTGAACAGAATGTTCATACAGATCCCTTATTAACACATTGATTTCATGTATTTAGCTCCACCCCCCTCCACCCTTGTGTCCCTCACTTTAAACGATTGTCAACCCTGCCTGTTTCTGATGGACCTGTCTCGCCTGACTCCCGATCAACTCACCAGTCTTCGGTCCCTCATTTTGAATTCTTCAGCCTGCTGAATCAGCTTCTCTACCAGAGACTTGTTTGCATTTAACCTGTTCATTGTGCATTTCACCGTGCCTGCTGTGTCTGACAGTGAAAGGTCAACTGTTCATACCAGTTGTTCTTGTGTTGCAATTGGGCCCACATACAACCCATTACAATGTGTACTGTTAATAGACCTTCATCCTCATCACTTATTCTCGGTAACAATTGGATACCGTTCCGACCAAATGGCCTTCGATCCGATTCGAGGCAGTGTTAAAATTGTTTATCTGCTGTAATGGCTCATTTGGTTTGAAACATAAAGTAAATCTTGTGCAAACTGTTCCAAATCAATCAATAAGCCATTAAAGGTTTGCTTTAAGTCTGTTCTGATGCAGATTCAGTATACATGCATTGATTCTGAAAGGTTGTTGATTTGATTTAGTTTTGCATTAGAGACACCAAGAAGGGCCAAAACCAAAATCACAAAAGCAAAGATATTCTGAATTTAGTGTCTGCTCGCTCAAGTTGAGATAACACTGAATGACCTCATTGGAGTAAAAGGGGCACTCAAGCAATTAAGTATTATTCTTTTATAAAGCTGGGAGACTCACATGAGATTAAAATTATTATATTAAACATCAAAGCACCAAAGGCAGAGATATCCTGAGCCCTAATTCAAGATTATCAGCCGAGTCCAAACCTCAGATATGTTGATAGTTACAATTTGTCTTTTGTCCAGAACACCTGTTGGTGTCCTGTGTAGATGTAATGGTGAAACGTTACACATCCTGATTATAAAAGTAGTTTCATTTCCTAAAACTAAGAGGGTAGATTTGGTTTGAAACTACATCATATACGAATGGCCTGTGATAAAGCTTAGGTATGTGATGAGCAGGGAAATACAAAAAGTTGCAGTGGTTCAGTTTGAAGTATGGCCATTATCCCTGATTTTATGCATATGCATCGCTCTCTTGTTCACAGACTTGGTGTACATACTACAACTTGCAAACTGAACCTATTGTGTAACACCAGTGGAGTCCCCAACAGGTATCCAAGGGACAAAAACAATTGCAGTCATCATTCAAATACAAACAACACACTTTCATTGTAAGTCAGCAGTGTCAAAGCACAACCACCTTGAATTGTTTCACCCCATTAAATGAGGGTTATCAGTTGTTATCAGCACCATGGACGAGGCTTGGTATAGGGCTGAGTCAAGTCAGTGGGGCGTTTTCATAATGGCAGTGGTCATTTGAGGCCGGTCTGTATAATTTGTTTTGAAGAAATGCATGAGATTTTCAATAGTCCTGGGAGACCTCGTTGGATAGCTCCACAGAAAGCAGAAAGGCTCTGGACTCCAAACCAATGGGCATCTCTGGTATGATGGAAAATGCTGTGAATGTGGAAACTATTAGTTGGCCCTCCCTGAGGCAACAAAGCAACCAGCAAGAAGAAAAAAATGCACACATACTTTATAAAAGTATGGCTATGTAAAATCAATTCAACAAATCAATACAAACATTTTGAAGGGTCTTCGTTTTATTGTCTCCTAATGCTTGCATGCAGAGTTTTTGAATCAATTAAGAATGGACAAGTGAAATAAATACTGATGATGAAATCATCCCTTAGGATACCCATGATAAACAGAATGTTACTCAGATTAAACACATGCAGGTATATTATATATTGTACTATAAGATAAAGTATCAGACACTGTAATGTCCCATATTAACACGTGATCAGTTACAGAAACTGCCATGTAATTAGATGTCATTGGCCACTGATTTAAGTGTATCCAGAGGGTGTGAAACAGATTGACTCCCAGTCCACTTTGCTGTGGTGATCAGGGAAATGAAGGTGTCCTCACTCATCCTTGGCTGCATTCAGAAACAGCTGGCAGGCAGCTCAAGCCTTTGGCAATTTGAACATTTTTCATGCATATTTTATCATTCAACAGACCCCTGCTGTCTTTCAACAGGCCACATTTCAGTCACAGTTTGTTTACTGTTTATTATTCTGGTAACTAAACTGGCAGGAATGATCATGTCCACAAGCTTTAGCAGTGCTTCTAATCACTGTGTCATGGTCTGATAAGATGAATGCACAAATTAATTTTCCATGCAACTGTATTGTACTTGAAGTGAATATAATTACAACTGTTCCAATGCTGGAGGAAAAAACACTGAAAATCAGAAGGTGTGCTTAAAAAATCAATTTTTACAAATACTTATTGTTAGAGAAAGCAATTATGGACTGTTTTCATATTCCGTTTCGAGGCAGGAATCTCAGGTATAATACTGACCGCAGGGTAATGTTTTCAAAAAGCAAAAATGAACAAGCCATGAAGGACGGTAGTGGAAAATAATTGGCACTGAAATTGAAATGTAGTGGCAGATATAGGGAATCACCAAAAGCAATGAAAATTTGAGTAAGATTATAGGTTGTGGTGTCTTGAATGAAAAATAGAGAGAGACACTGAGTGTTAAAGTTTTTCTTGACCTTTGAAAAAGAAGTTTGAAATGTGTCATTTAGGTATTCTATGACTTCCTAGAACAACTCAATGCTGAATTTCAAAGCAAAAAAATGACCTTTCATGCTTGGATTTCCCCCTTTACTGTACAATGGTCTAATTGGCAGAAATAAAAAAAGCTGGCATTCTAACATCATATGAAGGAACATATCAGTTTACACCCACAACCAATTGTTGACGTCAATTGTTCATTTTCTTTTTTTTTTTTTTTTACAAAACATTAACTGTTAGTTATAATAAAAGTGGGCCTGAGAAGAACTTTGGACAGATCTCAAAGGTCAGTTTCCAAGTCTCTCGAAAGGTATTGCTTTTATTATCAAGAAACTTCCCAATCCTGCATGTTTAATAGCTGTGTGTACCATATTAATACTTACTATAATGGTGGTCTGTGAATGCAGCACACTTAAAAAAAATAATCTAACACATCTGAAGATGCAGTTTACAATTTATACATGGTTGGATAAATATCCTGCTAGAAACTTATACTTATATTTTACTAAACATTCGTCTGCTGGAGGAAGAGGGAACTGCACGCTCTTGCTCTCAATTTCATCTTCTCATCTTTTCGTGCCTACTTCCTGGTCTACAACCAATAGCGATGCAAGCAAAAGGTCACATGAGGTGCTCCTTCTGATCTTTGACGTGCAGTGTGTCCGACCTGAACACAGGGTGAGTTGCAAGAAAAAGAGTTTTTACAGGCTTGAACTTCACTTTTCAATGGATGAATAGCAAATTCTACAATGCAAGTCGTCACATTTTGTTTAGCTACAACCTGCCTTTTCTCGCGCTGCAGTAATTAAGTGTAGCGTTTTTGCGTTAACATGTTATGCAACAATATGAATCAAAGAAACAAATGCAGGCTATCCAGATGTCAAAATATATAAAGAAAGTATCAGTCAGAGTTGCAGCATTGTGTAAACTTGCACAGTAGCAGAATGAATATTCTTACGTTTTATTTGAAAAACAGCAATAGCAGCTCAATGCAACTGGGAGACACGTGCCATTTAATACTTGAGAAACATTCGAATCCCTAAAAATAATGCACACTTAGTCTGAATTTTACGGTAACACAGGTGGAAGCTGCTCGCTCCTCATAACAGAACTTGCCTAAGACTCCTCACGTTTTGAGAGTTTCTTCAATGTTAAAGTAATCGAGTGATGGTTGTCTGTAGTCCAGGGATATACTGCAAATAGGAGCTGCTAATAGCTCACTCGGCATTCCTGTAATGGTGCCAATTTGCCAAAATGGGTTGTTTCTATTAAGTCAGAAGGGTGCCACACAGGGTTGAAAAGTGCTGTGCCAGAGTAACTAGATGAGTTAACATCTGCACATCCTTTGAGGAGAACAGCAGGGATTTCAGAACAGATGTAGAGTAATGGTATGTATGGGATTGCAAATAACGCTTGCAGTGTCATTTGCTTTTTGTTAATAGGCATATGTGATTGTCAATCCTATTAATGTCCTGAGGCAAGAACTGTAAGATTCTACTAGATAATTGCAGCCATCACTGTCATTCATATATCATGCATTATTAAAGCCCAAGTCCTGACCAGTGGCGTGCACATGCTCTAAAATGCCCTCTTGTTAGGCAAAAATGCACCACAACTGCCCTCTTGGGAGGCAAATACGCACCTAAAGTGCCCTCTTTAGTGGAGAGAACACGCTGTATGTGCCTTTTTTTTCTTTTCACCCCTGCCCTTCAAAAAGTCTGTGCATGCCACTGGTCCTGACAAAAAGTTTGATTTAATGAATGCTCAAACAGGGATTTGTACATTAATTAATTTACTTATTGGTAAATAATGAATATGTATACACATAAAAAAACAACAAGAAATCAAGGGCCTTGAAAATATATGAAGTGGACAAAGCTGACAGCAGCTTTGCTCCAAGTCTTCTGTTCTTTAGCTGCACGTGAACACAATGGATGTGGCTATAGGTGCATTACAAGTTATAATAACTATTATTCATTTTAAAGAACATTGCAATGGGGAACTGAACAAAATATGACGAAACATGTCACATCACTGTGTAAGATGTAACAATCTCAATGCAGAGACAGTATAAGAAAAACTGGCGAGTGGCACCGAAAGTCTTTGCTTTCAGTTAACTGTGCTTTACTTTGCATGTTTAAACCCTCAGTGTGGGACAAAGAGTTGAGCTGAGGCAGACTGAATGCAGCACAAGCCACTTGTGAGGACACCCGCCTGTCAATCAAAGCAGCCATGCCCTCAATGATGCATATATTTAAGCCTCAATATGAATTTAACAGGAATGGGAAAATTTGCCGCAGACACAAAGCATTTTTTTGCTGTGAAGTTAGGCATTTTAACATGGCAGTCAATGGGGATTTAGTCCCCCTTTGGAGCCAGCCTCAAGTGGCCAGTTGATGAATTTTAACAGTTTTGGCACTTCAGTATTCGCTTAACTTTTCAGCCCCAGCGGTTGCCACTTGGTCACACGCAGGCCATTATTGGCTCGAAGATAGTGATTCATTATCAGAATTTCATCTATTCAATCATCCAGAAGTTAGCTGGCTCAGCTGGTGGAAGTCCCAGTTGGTAGAATATTAGAATAATACAGTGGTTAACATCTCCTTGAAGATATAACATACAATGACACATGGCCTTATAAGGCCTGCTACTGCAGACAATGTGTCATTGTGAGTGATACTGTAATAAAACCAACATGCATATTTATAGCCGTGGACTTTGTAACTATCTGTTATTATGGTCTGCTGTCCAATGAATTCAGATTACAAGGATCTGATACTGACACTTCAACAGAAAACCACAACATTTGTTACCAAATATTTGCTGTTTTTTGATTTTTAACAAAAGTTTTGTGAACATTTATAATTAATTATTGCAGACTCACAGCTGAAATAATCTTTTATAAACACATTCAGGAAGGCTCAGCAGGAATTCTTTTGTTAAGAAAGAGAGGCTTTTTCATCCAAATGAAGCTGTTATTAATGTGCAATTCCCTTTTTGTGTTTGTTTGTTTTGATCGCAGCAGCAGTGAAAGGTGCACTATGGGCCGCCTCGACGGGAAAGTGATTGTATTGTCTGCTGCTGCGCAGGGGATTGGACGTGCTGCAGCAATAGTAATGAGCTTTAATAAGAACTCCTCACTGATACATTCCCCACCACATTACAGAAGAAATTGGTTATTGAATAGCTTGTGGTGTCTAAGCAGTGTGTATTTTGACTTCATTACAGATGTGCAATGCAAATGGAATATTTTGACATCCCTTTGCATCTTATATATTTTGTATTAACTATTTCAAAGTACATCAAACACTGCATCAATGATCGGTTAGTGATCCAAATTACTGCTCTACAGAAACACACACAATGTGCACATATTTAGTGGCCTGCTTAAAGTCATTTTACCAAACAGGAAAAAGACGAATTCTACAAAGAAATATACAAGTCTGTCTTATAAAAATGTCAAGGATTCATTATCTTATAGAAAAAAAAAACATTTTTAAACCTACATGAATAGTACAGAGTTGTTGTTGTGTATGATGACAATATGCTACCTTCATGAGCCTTGAATAGCTGCTGTAATAGCAGTTCTTCAGATGATGCCTCTGGGGATGTTCTTACCAAAGCGATAGCAAAACACTTGAAATTCTCACACATATATTGTTGTCAAGATTGGGTCATCACACATCCATTCCCTTCAAGTGATGTCTTTAACACCGTGCCTTGTATTACAGGGATTTGGGTTTTGTGTGTAGTTTGTGGGAATCGCAATACAGAGGCTTATTTATGTCACACGTCATTAGTTTCAAATCACATAGTATAAAATTGCATATGCTGTGAGAGGTCTATTGAGCTATTTCCATTTAGACGTTAAAAGGTGTATTTTGCTGCTCTGTGGTTAATGATGCGGTCAGTCCATCAGAGATCCGCTAAGCAGAGGTAGAATGAATTGCGAGGGCTGAAGGATTAAAGTAAAATAAATCTATCATTATAAGTCTATAGATAAGTGGTAATGACATCTCAGCGTCAGCACTGTGACCTGAATTATTGCCTGAAGTCAAAGGAAGTAATAATGTGCATTCAGGCAGTCATTCAGATATAAAATGAAATAGAAAAACTAACCTTCCTCTTACTTTTTCCAGCCTTCAAAAGCTTATTTAACAAAAGAGCCATAGCCGTTATAGAATTCAAACATATTTCTTTGAATGACAGGATCAAACTAAAATGCTTTAACTTTCCTGCAAGGAAGGAAGCACTGAGTTTTTTATACCTTGACATGTGCAGACACTGTGGAATTGCATGGCACTGACTCAAATATCTCAACTGTGCAGGCATTTGCAAAGGAGGGAGCTCAAGTCACAGCAACAGACATTAATGGAGAGAAGCTGAAAGAGCTGGACGGCATTCCAGGTAAGATTCAGGTCTGTTGGTCTGAGGCTGCCCTCTACTGGGTGAACAGTGTGATGCAGCCAGGATGCCTGAGGCTTGTTCCCTTCTAATTGTTTTACAATTTGAGACTAATCTCTGTAACTTCGTAGCGCGATAGAAGTCCTGGGAAAACACATTGGGAATCATACATACATTGTCACAAAATTATGTCCCCCTAAGTCGGGATTTAAGGGGACAAAGGTGAATGCACCTGTGACTGCCCCAAAATTATCCATAACAGAAGTTGTCTTTCCAGCAACAAATTTCTATTCGCATTTTGATGATTCGTATGGAAAAAGCTTGATTGAAACACCCAAATTAGATAAAACTTGCGAAAAAAATTAAAATTCAAAAAATAGTTAATGTGCTAAAAGGTAGATGGAAACACTTTTTCCAAATAAGTTCTGACGTAAAATATTTAACTCGCATGATGGATCAGCTGTTTCCTCTCTGCCAGTCAAGACAGTCTGACATGAAAAAACGTAAACATTTTAAGTTGCACAATTGAATCCAATTCCTGAAGACTTCTCTCCACTTTCTCTTGTGGGTTGTCCAATTACCAACCTCTTTTTGTTGTCGTTGCTCTAAACCAGTTGATGGAAACATCCCTACAGACTATTTTCCTTAATGGAAAACAAGGCTAGCAATACAGCATTTCTTTCTGCCACGCAGCATCATTTCTTTTAATAATTTAATACCACTTTAGAGTAGAGAAATAATTTATTGAGGTGATATTTCAGTATCATTGTGCTGAAATGTAATACTACTCATATTTTTTTTTTAAATCGTCAACCTAACCATCACCCTCAATGTATTTCCTTTGCAACAAGCCTTCAAGATATTTTTAATTTAGCTGATTTTTTCAGCTTTGTATTTGCCTTAGATCTGAACAATTTCATACTATCAAAAGGATATTTCATTGGCTGTTTGTAAGCAGTCAGCGATACCCTTGAGAAGCAGTAAATTGCTGCTCAGCAGGACCAGTTTTGTATAAATAGCTACTCAACACTCTTCCGTCTCTCAACCAGTCCTATCAGGTAGCTAACAAGAAAAGCACTTCACCTCAAATGGTTTTTCTGTGACTGTTGACTGGCCAGCAGAAAATAATTGAGGTCATACTGGGTAGCAGCCAGGTGTCAATGTATATTTTAGGGGACTGACTGCCTCATCTTTTCTAAATCAGTAGTTAAAATGATTTTAAAATAGCTTTTTTCTTCACCAGCAAAGGTTTTGTTTTCTTTTCACCAACAGGAATCAAGACCAAGGTCGTTGATGTAACTAAGAAGGACCAAGTCGAAGCCCTAGCCAAGGAGCATGACCGTGTAGATGTCCTGTGCAACATTGCTGGGTGCGTCCTCTGTCTTTCCTATATGTTGTGCTGAGATACTGATCAACTTGCTTAGTAAAAAAAAAAGGAATCTTGTCAGACTTAATGTTCTGTCAGAGAAACGTGTGAATCAATGAGCCACAGTGTTGCACTGGGTGATATGTTCCTTCATTAACTCCTCCAAGGAGGTCTTTTTTCAGCTCGGTTTGTACATCTGTTTGTCAGCAGGATTACAGAAAAATCATTGGCCCAAATTTAATGAAACTTGAAACTTGAGTGCCCTGATGTTTTAGATAATTATTTTTTTTTACACTTATTCACAAGACAAATTTATTCAGCACTGGTATTTAAGGATTTACTTTTCAGTGCAGGCAGACAGACATGGGAAGTCTGAAAGCATTGGCATTTGGTTTTGTCTTTTAATGGGATTTGTTTATAATAACAAAGATAATGAATATTTCCAGACTTATCCTTTGACATACATGCTTGTGGTATAGTTAGCGGTTCTACTTGTTTTGCTGTCTCCACATTAAGCATGTTTATCCATCCCCTGCTTAACTACATTTCCAAAATCCCTATACCTTAAGGTTTAACCTCTACTTGACCTTGTGCCAATCTCCTTAACAAAGGTCTCTAAATTGGCACCTTGTGAGGCTCAGTAATATGTTGAATGTGTTAAGGCAGCATTTGGACCAGTATTTCCAGTTTAATTAGCATTTCAAATCAATAACTTGTTCTTTTGTTTGATTCAGATTGACATAAAAACTAATGTATCTCTTAGCTAACGCCGTATGTATAGATAACTACATGTCATGCTTTCCTTTGTGATACCGTGAGATCTGAGTTTACATGTCGTGTACTGCATACAGGTTTGTGCACCACGGTTCCATCTTGGAGTGTGAAGAGGCCGACTGGGACTTCACAATGAATGTGAATGTGCGCAGCATGTACCTCATGTCCAAGGCTTTCCTACCTAAGGTGACCTTTGCCCACTTAACCAAATGTTTTTGGAGGGAAGGAAAAATGTGCTGTTGTTGAGTGACATATGCTTTTCTTTTGTTCTCATCCTTTGTCCGCTGGGATTAGCTGTATTACTGTGAGCCTGTGACATGATGGGCGGTGACTGCCCAATCACTAATCCAGCTTTAGCCCCAAACTAACCAAACCATCTCAAAGGGGACTTTTAGCTTGGATCATAGCACGCTTCTCATTAAGAATGAAGACCATTGCATCATTTTTCTCCTCATTTTACTAGTTATAATCTGTTTATATGCCACCTTTCTAATTTATTTTGTCACTCTAGATGTTGGCAAAGAAGTCAGGAAACATTATTAACATGGCCTCTGTCGCATCAAGCATAAAAGGTAAATGTTACGTTGATGTAGAACAACTCGTATGCCCAATGGAAGGGACATTAAGTCGTTGAAGTATGACCATGTTCATTGTAATCCTCTTAGCTCAGATAATTGCTCAGCGTGCGTGTCTATGTGTGAGTGACATATGCGTTTCCTCGACACAGGTGTTGTGAACCGGTGTGTCTATAGTACCTCCAAGGCTGCAGTGATTGGGCTCACTAAATCTATTGCAGCTGATTTCCTTGAGCAAGGCATTCGCTGTAATTGTGTTTGTCCTGGTAAGTTTATAAAACCCTGCAAAATAAAACCATGGGTCCTTTGATTCCTTACTCAAGGACATTATGTATTTCTAAGAGATACACGCCTTGAGTTTGGCCCTTTTAAAGCCAGCCATCAAAGTAATTTGATTTGTCAGAGGGAATTTATATTTCTCTGTTCAGTATTAAAATGAGGTTTTACAGGAAATTCAAGGTTGCCTTTTTGTTATTTCTCAGGTACCGTTGATACTCCGTCACTGAGGGGTAGGATCCAGGCCCAACCTGACCCAGAACAGGTACACTCCGCTCAGATTTACTCTGCCATTTTACCTCAGTCTTAATCTGACACTAATGCCTACATGAGTCATTAAACAGGTACATCTGATCTTGGTTTCCAAGAAGAATCCTGGATATTGGAGATAATGAACGCTGCAACTCTAACTCCTCTCTTTCTCTCATTGTAACTCCTCAGGCTTACAAGGATTTCATGGCACGACAGAAAACTGGAAGAATGTGCACAGCTGAAGAGGTGGCATTCCTGTGTGTATACTTGGCCTCAGATGAGGTGAGGCCTTGCAGATACATGGCCATACATGTGTTACAGTACATCCACTTCCTGCAGAGTTTGCAGGACTTTATATACGAAGAGGTCCATGTACAGGGTTTTTATCATAGAAATGTGAGGGAATTTTCAGCCTAGTGGGAGTTAAAGGGAAGTCATCAATTACTGTATCATGTTACAGTGAGTTCAGTGCATGATAAATACATCATGGCAAATTCATAATGTATTTTTTAAAATAGGGGGTTGTTAAAACAACGGTATCAACATATCTGTTCACAAACTCTTACATAACTTTGTGCAATCTATTCCAGGTCTCACATGCATTTTTGCTGAAATCTTACTATTTAGAACACGTTAACCACCACCATCTCATGCATGTGCATGTGCACTACTGGAGTAGTATTCTATTTAAGTATTTATTTAACAAAAAACAACTACATATAAAAAATATATGAAGCTTGGAGAGGTACCTGGACTAATAACTTCAGTATTTCTAATCAAACAAATCCTGGCTACGTCTATGGCTGCTTAACCCCAAAGTAAACTTTTAAATGCTGATAAAGGCGCTCTTGATTGCTGAAAGTTAAATTATATCGCAGTGACCTGATGTTCTTTGGCTCCTTCACAGTCTGCCTATGTGACCGGGACGGAGCAAATCATCGATGGAGGATGGAGACTCTGAGAAAACTATTAGAAGATCATTATGGCAGTAGTGGAGACTTCTATTATAAAAAAAAAATTTGATTTTGCATAATATGTTTACTGATTCTGTGGGAGACATTTTCCACTCTTTCAACTCAAATTTATACTGCTAATGTGTGCAGTGCCAAAATATTAATACTGACACTGTAATACATTGACTATAACACAGCTATAGTACATGTGTTGTGACTTTATTATAAATACACCCGTTGCTAATTATTTTATAAAGCAATCCGTGAATTTGATTAATAATGGAATAGTTTAAACATTATTAAAATGCCTTCACCAATACCTGTGACTGGCTTTTCTGTTTGACTCAACTTACTCCCCCTCAGCCAAGCAGCGCTCCTGTGCGCGCTACATACTTGCTTGGACATCACTAATCCGCCTCATTCCCAATTCCCAGCTGCTCTATCTGCCTCTTGACTGCCAGAAACACTGCACACTTGAAGTTCACACGCGATGGCCATGTTTACGATATGAGGTGAGCTGTTTCATTCTTTTAAAGTCATTAAATGTTCAGGGAGCCCTGTCAGAGCGCGCTCTCTAGCTAGCTACTGTGCATGTGGAGCAAGTGTGGAGAGTTCACTGACAGCTGTTGGTCGGCAGCACACGGGGCCAGCTACTGGCAAGGAATCCAATATCGGACAGGGCTTCCCTCTCGAATTTAAAACATGTATGTGTAGGATAGAAAGGTCTAACTGCGCTTTTCTATATTCACAGAAATCAGGTTTTGTCGGTGACTTCGTCAATTTAGCCCCAAAAGGTCACGACGCCGCTAACGAAGGCATTTGCGTAAATGTATCGTGAACCCGACACTATCCGCACCCTAACATTGTTTTGTATAAACGGTTGTCAGATGAAAAAATAAAGACAAGCGAATATTTTAACCACTTAACGTTAGATTAGGGAACGTGCTGCTAGTAGAGCTGGTTAGCTTCCTCTATTAAGAAAGCATGTCCTTGTCCGATAATGGGTTCACTGACATGGTTTATCTTGAGGCGTGGATTTGCCTCTCCACTAGCTAACTGTTAATGACATCAGCTAGCTGTTAGAGCGCCGATGAAGCAGTAAACTGAACCAAACGCAGCTCAACCCCAAACATATGCTTTGCTGGCTAGCTACATGGCTACGGACGCCAGTTGGATAGGTATATTGTTGACAGTTATTGGTTAACTCTAACCTACTTGCCCTAGCATCAGCTAGCTAGATGAGCCATATGGTCGAGCTGTAAGCATTGATTAGTGTGGTCAGTTCGCAAGTGGATTAGCCGACGTCTGTTGCCACAAGCAACTGTCAAAACATTGTAGTAGCGTTGCTTTACATTAAATCACTTGTGTGGTCGGCTTGGTAAAATGCATGTCAACGTTTGTGTATAACATAGCTTGAACTAAAGGTATAAGAGTTGAGCACAGAGTTTAGGAGCTAATTGTCCGTTTGAATGAGTTAACCGCCAGGGTACAGGTCAGTCACTGAAGCAGCCCACAGTAGCCAGCATGTAATAGTTAGCTACTCATTAGCCTCATTAGATCCTTATTTAGACAGTCATGTGACCTTGTTTGTTTACTTTGTGTCCTTCCTGTGTTCCGCAGATTCATATTGATTATAATGGAAACATGGCAGAGGGATGCTATGTTCTCCCAGCTTCCTATTTTCTTTGCTCTATATAGCGCATAATGAAAAAAAGACAAATATTGTTAATAAATACATATTCCCTAGCATTGTATTTACTTGATTATGACATGGGCCAAGGTTAACTGGATAATAGCTCTGTTATGCACAGAGATGGTGGGGGAAATCATACTCCGTGTCTGAAAACTGCCAACATTTCTTTATAGTTACTTGCTATATTAGCCCTTGTTGCACCTGTTCTGGACACACTTATTCACTTTTCAGTTTGATAATAATTATTCACCATCTCATATTTAAGTAGACATTTCAGTATTCATTTTTAATGACCAATTCAGATTTTATTTTATGTCACTGGAAACTTTTTTGAAACTTCTTTCTTTCTATCTTTCTATCCTGCTATGTGTCAGAGAAATTCAGTATGATGGTCAATATAGTGCTTTTTTTTTAGCTGAAATGAAAATAGACCTTTTCTATGTGGATTATGCTCAAATTTGACAACAAAATGACTATGCAAATGTACTCAAAAGGTGGCTTTCCCAAACAAATACCTTTATTTAAGAAGTTGTATAATATACATGATATCAACCACTTATAGAAATTAAAACTGAAAAAAATAATAATTATATTGCTAAATAGGCATAATTACTGGATTATCAGTCAATTGTTAACATTACATTAAAGAACAAATAAAAATACATGATTCTATATAAAATTTGATTTACCCCCACACATAAGTGGAGAAGTGCATTCTTCTGTAAACAAAAAAAAAAACAACCACAAAAAAAAACACATTGGCGTATATTGGGAAAACATGCACAGTGTTACTGATAGATGTGATGTCTGTGATAGGCATTGTCACTTTATACAAAGAACTAAAAGTCTGGAGAAAGATGTTATCATAATATGACTTGGGGAAGGGTTAGGGGTTAATAATAATATTTATGAAATGCTTTAATGTGAAACAACCCAAACACAATACTTAGGAACGTAGGACCCTGGGAAAATAGCACCATGGCAATATAGGATCGTGGGAACATAGATACACTCCAGTTTTCTTTTCCCTCAGTAACACGTCCTAGTCAGACCCAATATAGTATTTGTTAAAGGAAAATGAAACTTAAAAAATAAAAAGACATCTTCAATGTAAAGCCTGTATGCAAGATTATACTTATCATTTCATGCCATGCCAACTTCTACACCTGTACCAACACCACTACTCTCCAGTATTTATTAAGTCAACATCATTTGTTTCTCTACTGATAAGACCGTGTTGTATGAATAGGAGCTTGCAGTCAGAGCTGGACTTACAGAAGCAGAAGTGAAGGACCTGCCCATCAATGGCCAACCCCACCCCTCAGCTTGATGTACTGTGAGAGAGAAGTGAGAGGACCAGAAATACTGTAGCCGATTGCCATGGAGGACACACAGCCAAAGCCTCCTACCCCGGAGCCCAGTCCAGCACCTAGTCCAGCACCAAGTCCAGTACCCAGCCCACTGCTGGACAGAATAGCTTTGCCTGCAGGAAACCATGTGGAGGTAAAAACAATTTACTCATAAGAATCTCTTATGCTGTTTGTTATATTCAGTTGTAACTGCCTTAACCAAACTGAAAAGTCTATTTATATGCCTGATAATATATATTGATTCTTAATATCCTTGTTTTTTTATATTGATTAAATAAGAATTTACAAGCCACATATAAAATATGTGGTTGCTGTCATGTGGCTCTGCTTTTTGTCTCTCACATTAGTCCATCACTTGTCTTTCTTCTTATTCCATTTAATATACTGTCCTTTAACCATGTAATGTTAATTGCTCGCCTGTGATACTTTCTTAATAATTTGTTTCTGTCAACTTAATGAGAGGGCTAATTAAAATGCAGCCGGAGGCACAGTCGAGCTCATCCACCCACTGAGCAATATGACAATACAGGGTGTTTTGGGAGTCAAAGTTATCAGCAAGTTCATATCTTCACTCTATTATTTGCCAAGAAACAGCAGCGTGTAATCTGCTGGTATGACGTACCTCTGTGTCAACAGCGCTGATAAGGCATGATACTTAATAAGGGTTCGGCAATTAAAGAGGCTACAGGAGCATCTACAAGGTTTCTCCTTTTTACATTAGAAATTAATTTATATTTGTGTCAATGTGACGTCTGATGTTCTGTGTGAGATGTCCCAGTTATATTGACTGCTCAGATACTTATGCAAAGCCTGGCTATTAATAAATATATGAACTGCATTGAACATTGCTGTAGTCATCTAAAAATATTGGAAATTTAACACTCATCTGACTGGTAAAAACATAAATATACAAAATAACAATATGTATCAAAACATGATGTCCAACAGGTAAAAGTGACCTGTTATTGTCCATATTCTGATCTTCCTTCTCCAGCACCTAAATGTGAACCAGATCCAGGTGGTGGTACGGCGTTGTTCCAGTCCAAATGTCACAGAGGAGACCACCTATTTTATTCCTCGAAACCCTGTGGTGGATGCTGGCACCAACACAGACCCACCAGTGGTCTGCTGCCCCTTGCTCCACAGATTTTGCCCATGCCCACCAAGAGGCCTTCTGGCCTCTCTTGTGACTAAAGGTAAGCAAGCAGGGTCTCTAGTTTTCCCAGTGAGTTCCTACTAAGGAAATGTATTGCATGTCAACCTCCTCTCTCACAAAAGACAAAAAAACAACTGCAGATCACATTAGTGTCTTGTATCTTTGAATTACTAGATAGAAAATTACATACAGTTTGTATAATTGTACTTTATTTAATGTCCACATTACAAAACACATTCACAGAGACTGGCAGTTCCTCTAACACCAGTGTCCTGTGTTCTCTCCAGTCCTTCTGGCAGCTGTGCTCTTCGGAGTGGTGTGGTCTATCACCCAGGATGAGTGTCTTCCAGGGGGAAACCTGTTTGGCATCACAGTCCTCTTTCTCTGTGCACTGCTCGGTGGTAAAGTGGTGTCTCTCATCCGTCTGCCCAGACTTCCACCGTTCCCACCTCTCCTCGGTAAGGCTGACAGTTTAGAGGTTATGTGTTTTTTATATTTGATTGCAAAGATGCATTTTTTAAGGTTCAGTTGTAGGTTCAGGATGTGATAGTGGGCGCACTGTGTTGTCATGATATTACCTTCAGTGAACCATTTTTCTCACCTTTGCTGCTAAGTCTTCAGTCTCCAGCTTGCTCCAGTTGTCTATAATATGTACATCTCATTACTGCGTGAATAACTGATACCTACAAATGGATAAAAGCCCTACACTGAGTATAGGAATTGTGTTATTACCGGTAATGGAGCAAGTTTAATTCATAACTGCCTCGTCATTTGGTGACCTATCACAAAGACTGAGTCATTCCACCTTTGTCATTGATTGTTTAAAGGACATAGGGTCACACAAGGGCTCCTGATTAACTGTACAACCATGTTAGTCACTTGTTTTTACTTAAGTACACATTAGCTGCTGGTGCTTGATGATGCACTGATAATTATGTAAATAACACTGGCTTCAAATAAATCACAGCATTAATCAGAATATCATGGAATTTTTTTTTTTTTTTTTGCAATTGGCAAAGGTTTAAATGTAATATAGTTTGAATTTGGACACTGTAAGCCACCAGCTGCGGCCCTAGAAAGATAAAAATCAAGGAAGCTTGAGCCACTCCTAATTCTCAAACAACATCAGAAGGTAGACTGAAGTACAACTTAGAAACAAACTACAATATCTGTCTATGTAAACTTCATTTTCCTGTGTGAGTATTCTTGTTTAGCAGTTGTGTGTCTGTTCCTGATTACAGCATTAAAAGGTTGTGGTCAGTCTGAAGGCTAAAAGTAAAGTACTTTGTCCCCACTCATTACCAGTTTGAAATATTTGCTCTATATGTATTATTTCACTTGATGTAACTTAACTGGTCTTTATTTGCTAAAAACGTTTAAAAACTAATTTATAGCTGTAATAAATACATACAAATTTAGTATAATTTTAACTAGTCAATATCCAATAATGTGGTGTAACATTTAAATGTAATATCCTCTGTCAGGCAGCATGTTTTGATAGAAAATTGGCTGGATATTGTTAATGAAACTTGAGTTACTAGTGCTACAAGACAGCAGTCACAGTCATACAGTGAGTCTCAGGTGTCCATTAAAGCACTGTAAGTTCAAACAGCGACAGGTGGTCTTTATTCTTGTTCTGTACAGGATCACTTTTCCTCTCTCACACTCTCTGCTGTGTTGCTGTGTTGCAGGTATGCTGCTGATGGGTTTCATGCTGAGAAACATCCCAGTGATAACAGACGGGG
>CAFUXE010001374.1:64177-85232 GCA_903364295.1 Serranus cabrilla
TCCTGGGGTAAATACAACACTACCTTCTCTCCCACTCCATCTACACTATTCATTTTCTATGTCCAGAACAGACTGACAGAAACAGATTATTTGATTAATCTGTCTCTTAAAAGAAATGGTAAAATATCTTTACCATGTCAATTTCGACGTTGTTTTTTGTCATTTCTGTGTTAAATATATGTAGGGACTAAAAGAGAGGTGTGACAAGTGACAAAGTTCCCCAAAAGGGATCGACCTGGGGACAGTATGAGCCATAACCACAAAGCCAAACAGATACCATTTCTATTTCAAATTCTATTTTGTTATAAAATACGTGTGCTAAATCCAGGGAACTTGGAGCCAATAAAAGACCATAAAGATGAAAAAGATAGTCCTGGAAAAAAAAGACTTTGGCAGAGCAAGGAGAGAAGTTTTATTAAAAGCCGCTATCAAGAGTTTAAACCGTAGACTAATTTAGACTTTTCTGTAATACTTATATTACACTTCCTTTATCTGCTGTGTGAGCAGACTGTTCAGCTGCTGTACTGCAGGAGCTGACCCAGATTGTAACAGGGTGAGAATGCCAAGCCTGTCAAGACACTGAAGGTTGAACTTTGGTGACAAAGATTAGTTAGACTGATACTGTAACACACTACACTGACAAAGAGCATTTTCCCACGAAGCAGAGAAAAGACAATCTGCTGCTCCTCGAGAATCACTAGATCACATTACAACCAGTTGTCAACCAAAACAGGCTGCAAGAGGAAGATGATCTTCAGTAAATAAATCTACATGCTGTTATATAATAATCTATATTTGATCATCAATGGTATTCATGCGTTTTCTAGTGTTCCTTGTGCTGGAAAAGCAATTAGTGATTTGAAATCATTAGGTGAGGATATTTGTTTTTGTAGTTTTTCCTACACTGACTAATGACGACAAGATCAATGATGAATGCTGGGCTTGTTTTCTCAATAAACACCAAAAATTACAGCCCTTTTTATTTCTGCCTCGTCATTATTCATGTGCCACCAGTAGTTGAAATGGAACTTGTGTTGCTTATCAGTAACTGAAGGGTGGATGGGAGCCAGTACAAATATTTTTTACTGCCCCACTCAAATTTCAAGAAGAATTAAAAGTGTATCCATTTTTTGCAAAATTTGAATGTGCAGCAAAATGAAAATCGTTAAAGATCAAAATCATTGTGTCTATTTCCGGCCTGGTACCACATCTCAGCTGCAGTGTAAACAACATATCATGCTGCAGGAATGTTTGCATTTCTCTCAGTGTATATAAAGGCTGATGCTTTTCAAAGTTCTCCACAGGAGTTTGTAAATAAATAATTGCTAAATGTCCTCCACATTGCAGGTTTGTGCTGGGTGCTGTGTCTCCAGCAGTGGTGGTTCCCTCCATGCTGCTGCTGCAGAAGGACGGTTACGGCGTGGAGCAGGGCATCCCCACCCTGCTGATGGCTGCAGGCAGCTTTGACGACATTCTTGCCATCACAGGGTTCACCACATGCCTCGGCATGGCCTTCGCCACAGGTAACCTGTGGATGTATGCGTTAGGAAGTGCTGACTTGAATGTTCCTTTCTTGAAATGCAACACCATCTTATCTCCAGGGGAGTGGCAGCAGGTTCAGTATAGTGCAGCTCAGGTCAGGACTGAAAAGCATATGAAATGGTTCACTTCTACCTGTAGTTTGTCAGGAGCTCAGCAGAGGGTGCGAGAGTGCTGTTTACTCTTGTTGAAATGTTTTTTTTTATGCCAACTCACAGTGCAGTAACTCCAGTTTAGCACAATGTAAAGCCTCTGTAGAGACACAAAAATATATGTAGAGCATAAAATAATACCACCAGTAATGATTCAATGATCCCCGCCTGTACATTTTTGGGAATGTTTGTTACACAGTCAAACAATTTAATGTTTTCTCTGCTCTGCTGATCCTTTCAGGCTCCACTTGGTTCAACCTCCTCAGAGGTGTACTGGAAGTAGCTGGTGGGTTGGTTGCTGGGATTCTTATTGGCTTCCTCATCCAGTACTTTCCTAGTGTTGATCAGGTAGGCATCCTTCACGTTATTACCATGATATTAGCTAGTTTTACTGTTCCTCAGTCTTCTTTACACCAGCCTTCGTGTGAAACTCCTTGGAAAGAACCAACGAAGGCTTGTGAAGTGTTCCACGTCTGATTTGAAATGAAAAACTCTGAGGACTTTTGATGAGAGCATTTTGGATTCATCTAAGTGAGGAAGTGTACAGGAATACAATGGAAGAGAAGTTTTTGTGGGTCATGAATGTCCTTACATAACAGATACGACTCTATCTCAACTCCCTCAGAGTTTTTTAATAGCCTGCCAGACTCAAGAGTTGTCACGAAAAGATTCTGTACGTTTTGAGTTGAACCGCCATTATACTTAAACTGTCATGAGCGACCTAATATCCGACTTACAGGTGTCACAGGGAACATTATGTATTTTAAATTCCATGATATGAACATATTCTGTATTTAATCATTGACTGTCTTTTTTTTCCTAGAAACATGTAGTAATGAAGCGATCCTTCTTGGTGCTGGGTCTGTCCGTCTTTGCCGTGTTCGGCAGCGGTGCGGCTGGGTTTCCTGGCTCTGGAGGCCTCTGCACTCTGGTGTTGGCATTCCTGGCTGGCATCGGCTGGGGATCAGAAAAGGTAACAACATATGCACGCCATATCTGTTGTACATACAGTATCCTTTAAGTGCGTTATTCGCAGTTTTCCATCTTTAGAGCTGAATTTTCAGTTCAGTTCAGAATTTGACTTTTATTATTCAAGCGTACTGTTTACCACCCTACGGTGTTGTACAGGAAGTCCTTCATTGTCTGCACTGCTGCGTGTTGAAGATAACCTTTTTAAACATTACTGTGTGTTCTGTTTGTCTTAAGGCACGTGTGGAGGAAGTGGTGGGGTGGGCGTGGGACGTGTTTCAGCCTCTGCTCTTCGGACTAATAGGAGCAGAAATTCGAGTCTCTCAGTTGGATGGACACACAGTTGGTGAGACGACCACACACAAACACACGCAAAAAATACACAGCGGGGTGCCTGTTATCACTGTGAGAATTTCAAATGTGGCTCTATGGATGTAAATATATTTCCATAGCCAAAAAAGAAGCACAAGAGATTTTTTTATCTCTCCGTCTGTGCCCAGTAAATATTCAAACACGATTCTCTGTTATAGCACTCATGTACTGTTTCTCCATAAAAGGTCCTGTATGAGAGAAACAGACTTAAGATTTCTCCTCCCAAAAAGTAGTCTTACAGGGGTAAAAGTGGCAAAAATGCTGTATCTAAAAAAAACAAATTTCTTATTATGGTCAAAATTATGACATGTATTCGTCGTTAGTGTGATCATACGCATCATCTGCCTAATGTTTAATTCACACCACAACTATCTAAGTCATCAGGTCGCTGTAGGCTGAGCTTATTGAGGATTTTTTGTTCTTTTGTGGGGGAGCTTCAAATACTGTCAGCGATTGGAACAGCAGGGCTAAAGTCATGTAGTGTGAACTCGGCTTTTGGAACATATTAGTAGTGTTGATCCACTGTGTGTTTTTGGAATACTTTTCAATATATTTATGCTCTGGGAATCTGTGTCCAAGAGTTTTAGTAAAATCCACCTGACTTCCTTGGCCCATTAAAATAACTGTGGTGATTTTAATAGAGATGAGCTGGTGCGGTGGGCATTATTAAAACCTCGACCTTACCTACTCAGACTGCCAGCTGTTCATCCTTTTAAAAATGTGTTCATACGAATACAGCTCCAGTCTGTTCCAGTCAGAAATGCCAAATAAATGACATGAACACAGCCACTGATCCTGTACTTGAAATTCTATACTTTATGACAATAAAGCTCTTAATTAACTAACACATGGAATATGATAACCGTCCTCACTGATAAAGTGGGTTTCTTTGTTGCTGCTGTCAAAAATATACTTTCAATTATTTTTTTTACAAAAAGTTCAGGCATAAATCTCCTCCACACTCTTAGTTGTATTTCCTTGTACTGTTCAGTACTATAAAATGACTCGATGATGTGTAAGAGGAAATATTATATTGGTGTATGAGTACATTCAACCCATTTAGTCTACAGATACAAGATATTTCTAAGTATGACATTATATAAGCACCTCCCAGCCAGTCTGTGTTTCTTCTATTTTTCACCACTCCTGTGCCCCTTCTTACCCACAACTGTGAAGAGGAAGTACTGGTGAAATAAAAATGGCAGTTTTTTTTATAACCAGTATAATGTAACACTTCTGTTTGACCTTTCTCTGTGTGTCTGTGTCTGTGTAGGTCTGGGTATTGCCTCTCTGCTCATTGCCCTGCTGGTTCGACTGCTGTTCACCTATGTCTGTGTGTTGTGTGCGGGCTTTAACTTGAGGGAAAAAGCGTTTATAGCCCTAGCATGGATGCCCAAAGCCACAGTGCAGGTATGTGTCAGCGCTAAAATATTTGTCAGTGGTACACTCATCTTTGTGACTTTTACTTTCCGCTCAGTTCATGATTTTTCCAGTAAATTGTTTTCGTAGTGCACATGTGCAAATGTTTGTCTTTTAGAAAATACATGCACGGAAATGTTTTTTCTAGCATCTAAGTGTCCTCTCATTATGATGGTAAATGTCATGTGTGAGTAAGTAAAGACAAAACACTAGTGTCCTTTTCCTCATCAGGCAGCCATAGGCTCCACAGCTTTAGACCTGGCCAGGGAAAAGCAGGACGAGCAGCAGCAGAAGTATGGCATGGATGTGCTGACTGTGGCTGTGCTGGCCATCCTCCTCACAGCCCCTGTAGGAGCTCTTATCATAGGGCTCACTGGACCTCACCTGTTACAGAAACCAAAGAACTCCACGTGTGGTGAGCGAGTCAAACCCAATTTATCAGCCTTTTTCTTAGGTATGTAAAGTCTCACGTTCAACATTTCAACTCAGCTCAACACCTCCGCCGAACCTCGCTTCGCAGTCGTGTTTGAGTAGTGAAGCTACTTTCCTGTTAGATGCTTTCACTCAGATAAGGATTTGCATAGTTGTAGGCTGCTTCTGTTTACCCGGCTATTCATGCCCTTATGTCTTTTACATCCACACAACACTGGCATTGTTTGTGTTATAGTTAAATTTTTCAACCAGCTTTGTGTCATTGCAGCGTGGGTAGTATATCCACATGAATGTTGTTTGACTTTCTTCCATGTTGGCTACAGGATGATACCTTTTGTGTAGCGAATGATGCAGGGGAAGCCAAAAAACCTTTATATTTCTATGCTATTCACACTGCGACACAAGGCCGGTTGAAAATATGCAAAGTTGTTAAACAAAATTTAAAGGAATATTTAACTCCCAAAATGATCAATTGCATTTCAAATTCTCATCCTGTGAAAACCTTGTTTTCCCCTATGATGAACAAAGAATTTAAAAATGTAAAATTCTTGATGAATTGAAGTAAATTGGAGCTTGGTTTAACAACAGCAGAATTGTATCAGAACATCCGTTTACAAATTCTCACTGGCTTGTGCAGTATAATGCATGTGTTTTATTTATCCAGGTGTAATATTAAAAACCTGCATAAACAATCTCAAGCCTCTGTAACTTGTAAGATTTTCGATCAATAAATTAGATTTTTATGATACTGCATGAGTTGTGCAAGAGAATGGATGTTTTGATATAGTTTTGCTTTCAATTAAACGCAAGTTCCCTTCAACACTGGGTGAGAAATTATCTACAAATGATCATTTTGGGAGTGAAGTATTCCTTCACATTCACTAGATTAACTGCAATGCAAAAGAGAAACTAATGGTTGTTCACTTTAGTTTGTTTACTAATCTGACTATCTTTTCTTTTAAAAGTCTTTTAAAAGTATTTTACTGAAGCTTTTCTTATGACTTTTTCTATCTCCGCTCTGTCTTTCAGGCACTGCGGCGGGAGGTGAAGATGACAATGAAACTCCGGTCACCTATGAGAGCACGCTCTGACATCATCTGTCTTCATCTAGTAAGCGAGGACCTTTAAAGAGACTTCCCTGGTGCTTTCACACCTCAGATGTTTGAGCTTTCCTTTAGCCACCGAGTGGCTCTCTTTGTCTGTCTATCTGCAGGTCAGCTCCTGATGATTGCCATGCAGAAGAACACATGAATCACTCTGTATTTATAGCCTCTGGTGGTTTCCAGACCTCAGGCTCCAAACAAATGACACACATCCCAGCGTCTGCACGGACATGCTGTATGACAGGAGAAGAGAGGTGGTTTTGTTTCTGGTACCAAATTCACTTTTTATCAGCTATATCTATATGAGGCATGGATGCAGTTTTCATGTTTGTAGAGGTATTTGTTTTTCCTGCCTGGCGTGTGCAGTGAAATCAACATTTGCCTATGTTTATGACAACGTATCATGTTTACTGTATTTGGACTGGTACAGGTGGTAATGCTGCATTTTATTAGAAGTTTCCTTTTGATGGCTACATAACTGAATGCACTGATACTAGAAATATTTTACTGTTTTAAATTAGACCAAACAGTCTTTAGCTGTTCTACACCACAGAACAATGTTTTTACAGTTGTGCTTGTGTTTTTGCATATGTTTTAATGAAATGTGTATTAGCTGCGTCTTGGTGATGAGAAGGGTTTATGTAGTTGACAAAAACTCAGGAGAATAATCTAAAATATTTGCAATACTTTCCTCTGATTTATACACAATGCTGCTAAATCTTCATCATTTGCTTCATGCAATCATCATGTCCTTTTCAGAAAATGTCATATAAACCCAGTGTTTGATTGTTTGATTGTATGGGAAAGTACATTTTTCACTTTTGTTACATTTAATTTTTTATTATTATTACTACAGAAGTATGCAGTGTAACTTTGTGTATTGATTTTAATTTGCCTCGTTGTGTATTATTAGCAACTATTTATGATAAAGTAAAAGAATTGAGCATTAGTTTTTTACCAAATATTCTTTAAACAATAAATGATCAAACATACCAAGAATTGTTCTCTTGCGTTTGCATCTTGTGCGTATTTTCAGTAGATTTTTGGTGCAGTGATAGGATCCCTTTGAGTTACAGTTTCTCATTCCTGTGATTTTCATCCATACTAGCAGCAGGGCTCCGTGAGAACCCAGTGTTGGTCTGTCAGGTCTCACTTCTAAAATATCTGGATGACTATGTAAGAAAAATGTATCTGTAGAAAACTGCATTTTAAAATGTAACTCACTTTTTTATTGGTGCCTTTTTTGATCAGTACAATGCAACAGCAGAACACCAGTACTGAGTACACTTTACTGTTCATTTATAATATCTTTATTGGGATATTCAACATCATAAGAGCACATTTTCCTCATTTAGTGCAGCCCTAGTCTGATAAACATCAGCTTACTAGAATGCTAAAGCTAGCGTTTAGCATAGAGGATCACTGCGCAGCCTCAGAGTCACCGAAGTCTTGTTCCTATTGCATGAGCATGAGGAAACTGTATGCCATTGGTTTCAGTTTCTTCTGTTTTTGAGGCTGTATTGACACCTCATTATTTAGTTCAAATTTCAAAAAGCTCAAGGTGACACAGAGTGTTAATGTAGTGAAAGAAGGGAATGGAGCTGCAGTTCTGTTTGCCAAAAACTGTTGAGTTTAACATCCTGACTATTCATTTATACATCTTGCAAATTACACACAGAATCAATTCAAGCCATCATCTTACAAACGTTCATAAACACAGTTATCCATTGGCATCATTGTGAAAGTACAGATGTGACAAAACAAGCCATTTGTGTATAAAATATTGCTGATTACTCAAAAAGGAATATTCCAGCAGGAGGTCAACTATATACAGCCACTATGACAAACCAGAAGCTAGAAAAAAGCAGAATAGAGCACAATTCTTGTGCTGCAGAAGTTGCTTCTGAAACCTCAACATCGTAGTGAGGTTAAAAGTGTAGAACTGTATACTATTTCTCAACAGTGCAGAGGCTTGAAATGTTTGAAAGGCAACACAGCTGAATACAAAATGTAAAACTCAAGTGTTTAAAGGCTATGAACAAAATACATTTGAAGAATAACAAGTAGCCTTTCATACAAACAATAACTTATAAGATAATATATCACATCCTGAAAGAGTGAACAGCATTTTATATTTGGCACACGGACAAAAGGCTGGTTGTTAACTTGTACCAGAGAATAGTCCAAAATGAGATACAGTACAAAATGTTGATTATCAGTTGGACTGGTATTAATGTTTCATTTAAACAACCATTTCACGGGGGAAAAACATTAACCCTGATGGGTTCAAATGATTTAAAGGCTTTATAAAGTCGCTGCATTTATGTTTCAAGTTTTCCTCTCAAAATGGTCCCAATGATTTGTAAGATCTTCCAGAAAGACTGACATGTGATGAACTTTCATTTAGTCATAAAAAAAATCCTGCTCTGTTAACTAACAAAAGTAAACAACAAACAAAAGCACAAAAAATAAGAAAAAAGCAAAAGCTTCCTAACTGCATGTAACAAACCTAAAATGCAGCTTTCACACAATCAGAATGTGGAATTTTGTATATTTGGGAGTATTAGGACCACTCCAAGTGAAGACTCTGATGGTCCACATTTCTGAGCAACTTCGACATTCCACCAAGGCGAGACCAAGACAACAACGAAAAGTGAAACGGACAAACAACAAACTGTTAAATAATGAAAACTAAGGACTGGGGAGGTGAGAGGAGAACTCCCATCAGTGGCCAATTATAGTATCTTCTTTTTGAGTATGAGCGGTCCAACGTTGTCTCCAGTTAGCTCATTGTGCTTTAAGTGTGACTTGTCACAAACAGGAAACTAGAACAGGAAACAACTTAATATTAGCTGATCAGCAAGATACAGAAACACTAAACATCTTTTAAATATTTAAATACTGGCTTCAATAACAAAGGTAAGGTATGTCAGTAAGCCTAATGTAATTATTAGTCTATCTGACAAATAAAAATAACTCTCACTACAAATGGTGATGTGGTGCACACAGAACTTACAGTTTTGGAGCGCCAGCAGCGACAGTAACACACATTTGCACTGTTCAGGTCTTCGATGTCAATCTCGTTGACCACTTTCGGGTTCTCTTTCTGGATCTTCAGGTTGATCAGGCTGTCTCTCTGCTTCTTCTTCTTAGGCAGGAATGGGCGAATGGTGAGATAGCCCAGCAAAGCCAGGATACCCAGGAGAGGCAGCAGCCGGAGCCACTCCGACACTGCAGACACAGGACAAGCATGTTACACAGTCAATTAATACATTATCCTAGAGACTGATATAGTTGAGTCTAACCCCTTCATCCTAGTGAGGCTTACCAGCTGGATGACTAGCTCACCTCTTATCTCCATTACCACTTTATTATCAGGGGAAATGCTACAGTGAACCCAGAAAGGTGCTTTGGGAAAACCCATCATACAGCGTACCATACATGAAGAGGACAGGATTAACCACAGTTATATAATGTTGCTATTAGCTGTGAGTTATACCCTGACTCCTGGAACATTTCATAATACTCTTATGGCAATTAAAATACTTTAAGTGAAAGGATTTTGATTCCTACTGGGTTCACTTCTAATTCTTAATCTCCTCTGATATTATATTTCACACGTTTAATAATTCTTTAAGCGTCTGATCTGCATTGACAGACTAAATTCCTTGTTTAAGACAGAAAACAAAACTGCAGAAACAGGTTTTAACTTAAGGCCGTATCTTAACTCCAAAAAGCCAATTGCAGCAAGACTTCACAAGGCTTATCAATTAGTACCAAGTCCCACTAAATTCTGTTATCCGTATTTTTGCTTTTATGGCCTTCTCAGAGAGGTGCTACTCAAATGGTTCTAACTTGTCAATTGTCACAGGAGCATTTTAGTAATGCTCGCCTAGCTCAGCTTTTTCACTTTTTGGGCTATTTTTAGGCTAAATATGATACTTTCCACTGATCTGTGCTGGCCGAAAGGTCAAGTTGAAGTTGCTGATCTGCTTCAAGATGGACACACGCTTTGGTTTTCTAAACCACTGCTGTACTCAAATTCTGTCCTTGGTTTAAACTGTGGACTTTTGCTTTTCTTTTCCAGTGTATGACTGGGTCGCTTCTTGTTCTTAAAGATTTGTGAATAAGTTAATGAATCTGCTTTTATGTTCTCAATTTTACAGCAGCAGCAGCAGATGCTATATGTGATAATACCATTGACTGTAGGATAATACCAACCACTCATGATGCTGTTTAGTGAGACTACAGTTTCAGAAGTAATCCAAGTAAAGCGCTCTTTTTCTCCAAATGTAAAATGTGTATGTGTGGACACTTGAATGTAAATAATAGCTGCAAAACTGGATTTTATAATGACACTGCATGAAGGCCAGTGTCAGCACATATTCCAGTCTACTGTATCAGACTGGTACCTCCATAGAGACTGATGCCATTACATTTGTTTAATGCATTCAAAATTATTCAAATATAACCCTGCTGAAGTTATAACCCCTCATAACTGCCAAAAACAAAATACTAAACAGAAAGTTTGCAATGCTTTCATTTAGTTGAGCAACTTTATTTATTTTATTTGGTTTATTATTTTAATCACCTGGTCTGTAAAACCCCAGAAAATAGTCCAAGCTTGAGCTGAAAAGTTTTGTCTGACCAAAAGTCCAAAACACAAATAAATGAAAGTTGCTAATGTCAGATAGAATAAGTAGCAAACTCTTATATTTGAAAAGCTGGGGTTAGAGCTGCAACTAACAACTTTTTGCTGTTTTGTAGTTTGTAGTTCTATTAAATGGCAGAAAATAGTACAAAAATATCTCTCATAATTTGCCAAGGTAATGTCTTGTTTAGTTTATTATGGTATAAAACAGAAAAGCAGTGAATCTCCCTATTTAAAAGGCAGTAAACAGCATTCTCTGCCAGTTTTACATGAGAAAATTATTATTTCATTCATAAAATAGTTGACTATTTTGAACGACAAATCGGTTAGTCATCTAATTGTTGCACCTCTAGCAAGGCCCAATAAATGTCATTCATCATATGTTTGGAAAATGAATTAAATCATTATTTACAGAATAGGCTAACTGTTGGAGAGCTGCGGAAGTAGAAATTATGACATATACATTTTATTAAAGTACTTTGCGGAGTATGTGCTCTCTCTAGTCCGAGCCTAATTGTTATGCCTGTGCATCACTTGCTGGTATGACTTGGGTACATATTGTGCTGGAGGCAGATATGGCATCACATTACATTACAAATTGTTAGGATTAAGAGGATACCACACAGCAGATGACAGGTTGCAGACTTAAAACATGGAGACACTTGAAGATCAAAACTGACAAGAGTATTGCTTTTTAACTTAGGGTAACTAAGTTGAAAAGCCAAACAACAAACAAAACGGTGATAAATGGTTTTATGGGACACATGCAGCACTTAGGAGCATAACACATATTTTGTAGGACACCCCAAATTACAGCATGACTTCGTTTTACTGGCTAGCTAAAGTAAATAGCTATGTGCTGAAGTGTGTCATGAGTGGAGAAGTCATCTTCACTTGACAGTCAGAAGTTCAACACAGCTGAAGTTAATTACCTGTTAACCTTGCAAACCCGCCGATTGTCTCCGGAAGCGGAAGCTTCTTGAGGTAGGCTGGAAGCTGGACTTTTATTATCCGTGAAATAGTTTCTAAAACCATGTTGAATTGCTCAGTGTGGCAGGTTTTTGTGTTTGACTTGGGTAGTTCCTGGGGCTCGTTTATGTCATTGCGTTCATTTCTGAGCGTAGCTTGTCACCGGTACGTAAACTCCAACCGTGAAACAACCCGAGAAGAAATGCGTTGATGTTTTCGTGAATACACGTAACAACGACCTGTGACGCTGTATGGTGCGACCAATCAGCGTCGGAGGAGTTGGTGGCTTCTGATTGGACAACTTGAATCCGGCGTGAGGAAGGTGGTTTCTGTGTACTTCAAGTGCTCCTCGTAAATTTCATATTTTGAGGAACTAAGTAGGGTTCTAAATAAAACTTTTTCGTTGTGTATTGAAAAAATATATAATGAAATAAAAACACAACTTGTCCATCAGGAATGTAGGTACATGCATTTGTTATTGAAATGGAAAAAGGACTTATTTAATTAAACATTTGACATATACAGCAAATATAGGAGTAGTTTCAAAAATACTTTTGTCTATACAATATTTTTTAAAACAATAATTAAGTTATTATTCTCTGTCTTCCAGTTGGAGACCAAACTTTATATTATCATTAAGAATTCCAATACTTTTACAATCAAACTTTGGCCCTTGAACCATTAAAACATTTGAATAGGCCTACATGCTTTCCATTATTCAAAGTCACCTTTCTGCAGTCTTTTGATCACTGTTCCAAAAATAATAGTCATGGTTTTGCCTCACCGAATTTTCATCAGGTTATAGGACTTATCTGCAAAATATTGTAGGTCATAATGTGACAATATGCTGATATGCTGATCCACCATCTGGATGCCCCAAAGAAAAATAGTTTATGGGAAAAATATCCTCAGGTTACTTTTGTACCTTGCTGCAATTAATGTTTTACACTCAGAATGCCTGATATTAAAATAGCCCTATTAAGAAGCTGCATGGGCTTCATTCATATTTGCCCTTTCAATTAATTACACACATTGGTTATTGGTTGGGTGTTGTAAGTCTGCAACACATCAAATGTGAAGGAAAATGATCATAAAAAACCCCCTCAGTATCCAGGAACACTATGACAGCAGATGAATGAGGACTGTATGCTCAAGAACCAGTGAAGCAGGCTTTTCTCTTTTCTTTCTTTCATTGCACAGCTTTGCTCTCCTTGTTCTCCACTGTTATGTCTATTTCTGTGTATGTTTATTGTCAGCAAGAAAAACAAAAAAATATCAATATAAATAAATAAAAGGAGTCAAATTGCATATATGTATAGGCTACTATACATGATTGTGATATATTTCATTCAAATGTACGATATGTGGTGAAAAGCTCTGGAAAAGACAAGTGTGGATATTTTATTAACGTATTAACTGTCTGACCCAGGTCAAAAATAGACTTTAAGCTTTAATTGTATTTTTAGCCAAGGGCAATCAGGGTAACCTTTCAGCTATCCATGTGGCTGATGCTCCCTCTAGTGCTGGCAATGTTTCTTTCATGCACTGTGTATACGACTACTTTACCCAGAGTGCACTGTGAATTAAAGCAGTTTACTATTTCGCCTGAATGTTTATAATTCCTGTAAGTGTTTAATCTACTATATTTACAGCCCATGAATGAAGATTTCACCATACAGTTAGAAATAAACACAGAAACCCTGGAGTTTATCATCAAATATATCACGCCTTCAGTGTAACTTGAAAATCCATATTTGTTGGGGATATCTGAAGTCAGCTAACATCTGTTCGTCGGGTCCTTAGCCTCTGGTGTCATTGGTGAATGACCGAAGATGTCTCACAGCAGGTTGTTTGCCAGGCTGCTTTGTAAGTATTTTATTAAATTATAGATATAAACACTTGAATGTTTGATTGTTTGGTTTCTGAAACACAAACTGACTCGTTGGCTCGGTGTTGTACATTAGCTGAGCTCTGCAGTCTCAAACGTTCTTGCACTGGCTAGCAAACCTCCCCTTGGTTGGCTGTCAGTTAGCTTCCAGGCTAGTTAGCTACATTAGCCTGATGCCAACCGTCTGCGTTGTTATAAGTCACTAACAGTTAGCCTACCTGCTAAGTAGCTAGCTTTTCGACAACGTCCAACTATAATAACTTTCACCTCATGCCAATTTGCTCCCAAGCTAGAGCAACAATTCATCTTTGACCTTGTGTGTCCTCTCGACTTAATGTAGCGTGTCCATTCCCTTTGCTCAAGTTGTTGTGTTAGCATTGAGTTGAAGCAGCTAAATTAGCTATCTGTTTAGTCAGTAAGGTTGCAGCATACATGCTTAATGCGACAGTTTTATTTTCTTAGATACTGATGATCAGATGATGCATTCGCCACAGTTTGTTGGATTATAAAAATATAATCGTGGTTCAGTAGCTGTCACATTGTTAGGGCATTGAGCTAAAGTAGATAACTGAACTTTGTACAGTGTCCCTGCTAAATTGTCTTTGACAGAAGACCAAAGTTCAGCCAGTGAGCTTGAGTACTGCTACTTTACGTTTCTCATGTCAGAAGCTTCTATTTGGATTTGCCATATGTAAAATCTAAATATATCAATTGCTGAAATATTTGAAATGAGGTCGAGTCAGAAGCTTCATGGCCATATAGATAATTACTGGTACAAAGTTATTATTTCTCTAATGTCGCCATATTAAGCATTTTATTTTGCTACTATAAGGCATCTTTTGTTTGATGCCTTTTTGCCCTTCCAGGGTTGTACTTGCATGCAATACATGAAAACCTTTTAACCTAGTAAATGTAATTAATTAGCTTAAGGTTTCAGAACATCTGCGTGACTTGTGTAGACCAGTGCACTGAAGAGAGGCAATCCGTTGTAGTGAAGTGTTCATGGACATTCATGTCAAAGAAGTCATGTTTAATAAATCTGAGGCTAGACTTAATAGTTTGTTTATTAATTATTTGTTACTTGAATGTATTTGTTAATTTAAGGCCACCAAAAGTTTCCAGCACCCTGAATGAAATTTGAGAAGTTGTCTTAAAATGTTTGCATTTTACTCAATTCAACAAGTTCAGGGTACTTTATCTAATAGATATCGTGTTTGTGTCCATAACTGAGTATTTAGTGGCTCTCCTGACCCACACGACACCGATTACAGTGTCAGCCAGGGCAGAACAGAGCCCCGGGGGAGGAGAGGTCGAGGAGTAACAGATGGAGGCAGAGCAAGGGTCAGAAACAGCCCGAACACAGCAAAATGAAACCAATAGAGAAAATGCAGACAGACGAAAAGGTCTCTGCAGATACTGACACTGCCACAAAAATCAAATGGGTCATAAGTGATGATGAGAGGGATTGTTTTTGGATGCCTCTATATTGATCCAAATTCATGTCGATTGTACTCTGAACTCTTGTGTTTACTGATGAAAAATGTTTGGCCATTGTTAGGCTAATTCTGTTTTTTGTTTTTTACCATAAATCAATCATGCCAAAAAAACAGAATTTCTCCTTGGAAAAGTAAAGTGAAGAGAAACGGCTATGATTTTTTACCTCATGAAAACACAATAAACACTAGAAATAAGTCTTACCAGTCACTATGTCGGAAGCTCATAGTGAGATTGTGCAGCATGTCGCTTGTTTTACCTATAGAGTAAGGTTATTATACAACAGCCGATATCTCTGTCTTATCAGTTGTCTCACAGTAGAATAAACCATGACAGACCCTCTTCCCTTGAACTTTGACCTGAATTGCTGCTTACCACAGTTGTTATGACTCTGGGATTTAAAAAAGTGGAGTTGATAAGACCTGTGGGACTGAACTGAAGCAAACAGTAAATATGTGTGCTTGAAGGCAAAACATTGAGCTAAAAGGATCAAAATATTGCAGAGCTGAGTGAAAATTACCCATGAGTTCACTCCTACAAGTGCATGTTGTCATTTAATGCAATGTTAGTTTTTTCAATCCAGTGTATGTACTTCCAAAATGTGTTTTTAAATGATGCACTTAGCCCAAGATTTTAGCTCACAGTATGCAAAAAAAAAAAAGTGGTAATATTCTTGAAGTTGATTGCATTGTCTTACATTCTCTTCAGTAGTTGACACCATAACAGATTCAAAGCATAAGCAACCAACTGTAATTAAAAACTTTCCTCGTACATCTTAGAAAACTGGAGTGCAGTAAAAGTCAGCTGTCATGTCTTAACAAAAGCTTAAATTGTTGCCCAGCAGCAATAAAAGATTATGGCAGAAACACTGTTGCCAAAACACTTTGAGTCTAAACTCTTGGAATAAAAATGAATCGACAGTTTTTATATTAACCTTTTACCATTCACTGTCGTAAAAAAAAGTCTCTTATTGAAATAAAAAGGATTTTGTAGATTTTTTTTTTATTTTTTTATCCCCAAACCATTTTTATTTGAAAGCTTACATATCTGTATTTGCACATAAAGTTAAAGCAACAACAATTTAAAAAAGAATCTGCATGTAACAGTACAGTTATTGTCTTCTTCAGTGACAAGTGAATAGGAAGATATAAGATTATGATTATTAGTATTGAATTTTGCATTACACATGTACATTTATTGAACCCTTTCTCTTTCTTTATTCAGTGCAGCAGAGTGGAGTCAGGCACTGTTATACAGCGTCAAGACAGCACCTCTACATCAACAAGAACACTAAGGTCATCTGCCAAGGTTTCACGGGGAAGCAGGTTTGTACTGAAAGCACCACAGTATTTTTATTATTGCTTCACATCACTTTGAGTTACTGTAATAATGTTGTGAAATCTCAGTTTTTCTTTACCACACACACACACACACACACACACTACAAATCATAAAAAGAAGAGACAAAAACTGCGGGTTGAATTTTGGATAATTTATTTGACAAAAATTGGGCAAGAAAATGCATATCTATTTACAAAAAATATTTAGAAGTGTTCACAAGTATAAGCGATATTAAATTAAATTAAATATTAAATTTTCCCACATGATTTTGTTAAATGGCCACCAGAAATGTGCAAATCCAGTGATAGTTTCTATTTTTTTCAGAGTCTGCTTATGATTAATGGTGTCATTTTGTGAATTTGTTTTATTTATTTTAAGAAAAGATGCCTTTTACAGCTGCCGACAGGTTATGGGTTAGATATTTTAATTAATTAATTAATAAATATCAAGAATAACAAAGAGTTTCAGGCAAGTGTAAAATAATTTTGAGTAAAGTCAAATCTGGGCTAAGTTGTTGTTTTTTAATAGTTTTTTTTATTTGTGGTATTCGTAAAAGTGTTTGATCTGTGTAAACACTGAGACTTGTCCTTATATCAGTTGATTCTGTTGTTACGTATCCTACAATTATTATCGTGTAATTGTTGCGGGAGTTGTTTCATTCCCTTAAAGGGTTGTAGATCAGGTTTGTTTCTGTTTTTATTCCAGCTAGTTCTGAAGAAATTGATCTTTACTTTGAGTTCAGTTTTCCCCCTGTGACTACCTGTAGTTGTTGTTTTAGTCAGTAATAACACCTTCCAGTTATTTTCAAGAGCATGAAAAAGCTCAGGTGATTCACTTTGAACCGTGTCCAGTCAAGGAGAATAAAAATCTTGGCAAGTGTGTTCAACAAGCCAGAAACGTGGACTTTACAGATTTATATCCCCCCTCTGTCCTTACCCACATTCCATTTTTCATCTTCCATTTTCTCTTCAACATAATAAAAGGTTGTTAAATATAGTTCCAGTGAACACTCTGGGTAATTAGAAAGGGATGAGAAATGAAGCAAGTGCTATTAAGTGCACATTGTCGTGTCTTTCTGGCTTGATAAGCAAGCAATTTTTCAAATTTATTGTCCCAACACATGCGATAATAATGACTGGCAAAAACAGCAAAGTTAGCAGAAGGTGAAGGAGTATATTACAATTTAGAAAAAATGCTGATTCATAGCTTCTAATTCCTCTTAATAGGCTAGTTATCATTTTTACATGAAGGTCATTTATTTGCACTTGCGGTTATGACCCTTGGCTACTTTATCTACCTTGTTCCAGCGTCTTCAGTGATAATTAACAGACTACAGACTTATAACATTTGTTCAGCAGAAAATCAATTTACAGTGCTTGATGCACTCATTTTCTGGGAAAGTACAACGGAGATTCACTTACAAGATTTTCCCTCCTAAAACACACTGTATTCCCTTTAGTGTTATTGCTGCTTTATCGTGTTTATTTTCATTTCAAACGGGGCCTGATGGTGATATTTGTACCAGACACAGAACACTATGAACAGCAAGTAATAACTTGCTGGCTGGGATAACCAGCACCATTATCCCTCTTTTATCTACATATTGACTTTTTAATATCCTGTTTCCACTTTTTCCCTTATATTCTGTATCAGCTTGTTACAGTTTGTCATTGAAGCTGCATAATGTTAACACAGAGAAATATTCAAACCATTTTTCAAATTTGCCAATGTCAAGGTCACAATACCAACTTAAAGTTTCAGCTTAGACTCTTTTAATTTCTGTAATTTAGTTATATATACAATTTTAAATACATTTTTTTCACATATGTCTGACATGGGTCTGAACAAAGTTTACCCACAGGTGGGTTTAGAGATAAAAGAAGCTGTAAGCACACTCTGTTATAAAGTTTAGAAGAGAGCTAGAGAGTTACAACACTTGGAAGTCTGCTTAGTAAATAAATGGGCCACAATCTTTTTTTTATGGATTCCTTATCAAAAATAATAATAAGAAAAATAAGTAAATCAAAAATGATGAAAAAGTAATAAAATAGATTTAAATGCTATTACACCATTGATAGCAGTAAAACTGGGTGAAGTTAAAATTAGATTTAAGAATTATTTGTGAATGAACTGAATGAATAATATTTAGATTCAAAATACAAACCACAATAAAATGTTGACAATAAAGTAGATGCTATAATATCTAGAAAATGCTATAATGATAATCATAATAATAATAAAATTGTTAAATGCTGAAATTATAGAAGAAACAATAAATATAAGACATAAAACTGATCAGAAAAACACATTACATAAAGCGGAGTAAAGTAGAATGACATTTTACAACATAAGTACAGTTGAGTAAATTAAATATTGAAAATAATGTCTGTATATCAGTCTTAAACAAAAAAAAACAAGTCTAAAGATTTGCCAGATTTGTCTTTCATTTTTAAAGTGGAATTGCATTGGAAGGCAACAGTGCTGGTCCATGTTAACTAGTCAGCTATACATACATTGCAGAATGTAAACCTTTACAACTGTGAAATGATCTACAGAGTTTTATATTACAGAGAGAAATCTGAAACTGCCAGTTGTATGTCAGAATCTCTGTTGCTGCTGTAGCAATTACAAATAAACTATAGCTTTATGCATACACTTTTTCTTCTGTGAAGAACATTTTGTAAATGTAAGTTATGAATAAGATGTGTGTCTGTTTTGGGTTTCCTATAATGTACATGGGAAGACTTTCTTTCTTGGGTGATATTTTACAGTCCATGTTGGAAAATATCCAAAGCCACTTTTGATTTGTTCTTCAATTATTCTGCAAATGGAGATTAAACTAAGCTTACATCATTATTTAACTGTCAAGAACATTTTGATTCCTTCTCATTGAATATATTTACCAGTGGGGCTGAATTCGCTGGAAAAACCCAGCGTCAGTTTTGTATCCATCCCTTTACGCAGCAGCACAGGTGATTAATCCTGGATGGCAGCATATTTCCTCCTTCCTCTCTGTCTGTAATGATATCTCAAGGTTGACGCTTCAGAAAGTGGCTGTACCTCACTTCATTACACACTCGTATAAACACTGACTCCTCTTTCCTTGCAGGGAACGTTTCACAGTCAGCAGTCTCTCGATTATGGATCCCAGTTAGTTGGAGGTGTTTCCCCTGGCAAGGGGGGTAAGACACATCTCGGCCTGCCAGTCTTCAATTCTGTCAAGGAGGTATGTACAACTCTTTATCCATCTGTGGTTGTTCCCTTATTTAAAATCTGTTTTAAATCTGTTGAAATATGTAGATATGGATCTGACAGGTGTGCTCCTTCTATCCTGTGAAGCTTTCACAGATACATTTTATAGAAACATTAGGTGGCACTATTTCACCACTTTAGAATTTCCATTTTTAATGCGCCACCAATATCTTTATTTTTTGCTTCAGGCAAAGGAGGGCACAGGGGCAGATGCCACTGTGATTTATGTACCTCCTCCGTTCGCGGCAGCGGCCATCATTGAGGCCATTGACGCTGAGATACCCTTGGTGGTGTGCATCACTGAGGGCATCCCACAGCAGGACATGGTGAGAGTCAAACATAGACTCCTCCGCCAGAACATCACCCGCCTCATAGGCCCCAACTGCCCAGGAGTCATCAATGTAAGCTCACTCTCTCTCCGTCTCTCTCACACACACGCACGCACACACACACTAATGCATGTGCTTATTTATTAATTTTAGTTGTGCCTGAGAGAGCTCAAAGTGTAATCTTCCTCCCAAGCATCCAGTCCTGCTTGAGATTTAATGCATTAATATTCTGTTACCTTTTAAGCAATGAAGCAGTGCTGCTGTTGTTTTTCGTTTCTGTGTTTTTGGTAGTAATAAATAATTCCAGTTATTTCAATTTAATGTTTTAGTATTTTTGGATTCTAGTATAGCTAAATTAGCATTTTGACAAAGAGGACTTTCACTTCTGGGAGTTTGTGGAGTGCATATTTATTGAGGTTTTTCTTTTGTGTATTTAAAGTGATCTTATGGCACAGAAAAAAAAAGCTAAATAATAAATGAGTGTTCCATAGAGAAAAGCTTTTCTACAATAAAGAAAAACATTAAGGTTGGGGAGCAGGTAACGCAACACTGAGCAGTAGTAAAAAAAAAAACTAAAAAAAACGCACAATCTTATATGTTTATGTCAGAGGAAATGTTCTTTATGTTAAGTAGTTTTCTTTTTTTTGTTCTTCAATTTGTGAAAATGCTTCTACTCTGCAGCCTGGAGAGTGCAAGATTGGGATCATGCCAGGCCACATTCACAAGAAGGGAAGAATTGGTGAGATTCCCTATTTTGTCAGTAAAATTGCATGGGAATCACATACTCTCAGTTCATTTTTTGGATATTTAAGCATTTAATTTCTTGAAGAAACTATTAGTTGTCTTTCAAATGCCAAAGTTTTATTTTGAATATTTTTTGAATTACAGTTTGCATTTACAAAAATAACTGATTGTTCACCACAGCAATCTCTAAATGAACAGAAAGTGGAAAATTGTCATTTAGGCTGTACTTATGCCTTTCTTCCCAAAGTAAATAATGGAAGACTGTCCTTAAAATTGGATCCATCTTCTGCTGTCGACAGCTTGATAAGCAGCATGTGCTGCTGTTGACCACTGAACCTTTACAGGAAGTCTGTTTTTATAGTAAATCGACTTCCATCATTCCCAGCATAGACAGAACAGCT
>CAFUXE010001374.1:85247-103525 GCA_903364295.1 Serranus cabrilla
GGCCTGGGCCAGTCACTCTGCATTGGTAGGTTACCAATGACCTGTGATATATTGAATTTAGATTTAACACACAGTAACACAGCCCTTAGTTTTATAGCTAGTCGACAATAAAAATAAGCAATTAGCTGCAACTATAAGATGAAATTGATCATGATTCACTGTGTTGCTTTATGGGTTGTTAGAAGAAGACATTGCACACATTAAACAGGACAATAGAAGATTTTTTTATTGAAAGCAACTACAAGAAACTTTAATTTCCTGTTGATGTTAGCGGCCCCTGTGGAAAAAATGGTCTTGTGGGATGAAGATGGTGATCTGGCTAGTGCGTGCATTTGTTTGATTTGTTGGAAACGAATGAAATAATCACAAAACTTTTAATGCTGTACATCTTTTGAAACAGCTGTTTGCAGGATTTGATGAGGTGATATATATGTTTGTAGCAATATATGATTAAGTACTTTTATATGACCATGGCGAAACAAAGCAAACTTGTTTTAGCCACAGACAGAAAGGGTATGTTGATGTAAAACCAAGTCTCACAATATATTTCAAAAGTAAAATGGACATATTACAAACCTGTCTAGGTGGAAGAGGGCTGATTCAGGACCAGTTTTAAATCCTCCCAGAGCCCGCAGTTCTCTCCATCTGTTGAATGAGCAAGCGAGATCGACTCATGTTCTTGCCCGTGCTCCCAGTCGCTTTTTAGTCTTTCTTTTTCCCTCGGCCCATTCTTTTTCTCTTTGCTGATCCTGCTCAAATGAAGGCCATAACCACAGAATGCTGCATCAAAAAAGAAAAATTCCCTGATGACATTCTCCTTTTAAGCTTCCAAAGTACTACTCCGAAACCTTGTCTGGGAAAATGTAAAAACAGCGTAGGTAAATTGTTTTGTTCAGACCCTGGGACAGGCATTAAAAATAACTTGGAATAGAACTAGCTGATGCTTGGGTACATCCGTAATAAACTGAGACTTTCATAAGTATTTGAAAATTCCTTGTGTAATGTTAAGCAGGTGTTGGATTTGGCTCGAAGAGAGGATGGTCATTGTATGCCAGGCACTCAACATCACATGCCTACTTTTATTTTGAACCTGTAAATGTGGGCAAGAGCCATGAGCTAGGTTATAAAACATAGAAAGGGACAATGTACTGAAAGAAGGCTTTTGTGTTGGTTCTATACCTTTGTCTTTAAAAATGATGAAACCGGAGATGAAAACTCACATGAACATTGTACTGAAACTCATCAGACATTGCTGCATTTCAGCAAATAGTACAGAGGCTTCATATTGAAAAAGCACTTACCACCTCCTGATCATTGCCTAAAATATTCCTGTCAGATCTGAACATTGAAGTTGCCATCTTTGAAGGGCACTATTGAGATTGAATAGGCCCATCGAGTGCCTCAGATGCAAGTGGAAACTTTGAATGTCTACTTTTAAATGTCTTTTTCCTGGAAATCTTGAGAAAAGTATGTTTCATCTTCTGAGGTTTTACATCACATAATCACATGAAACAGTTCCAAAACTAAAAGCTACAAATGCTATAAATTATTACATGTACACCCTAAGAAGCCAAACCATTTCTAGTGCAATTATTTCATAAATGCTGTTTCTCTGTCTCTTATCTTTCAACTCATGGTCTTTTTTGATGAGATGAGAGTGAATTGTGATTTCCTGAAGCAGCTGATTGTTTCGTAACCTGGTTGATTCATTCAGGCTCTGCATGGATTGCAGGTAATACCGTAATTACTGCAATTCTCTAGTGCGGATGTGGAGCTTCCCATTAACAGCATATCCTGTTATTAACTTACTTTACTTCTTCTTTTTTCACCGCAGTTTTTCACAGCCTTGATTCTATAACTCACTGATTTCCACTGTGGATTAGCAACACACACACACACACACTGTTTTATGGCACAACAGGAAACTAGGGCATTATATGCAACAATGTTTCTTGCTGTCAAAAATAAATCTCACTAACTCAGTATATTCACCCATTGATCTGGTCTTGCTTCTATCAATGGATAACAGAATGGGCCTACCAGACACAGGTCCAGGGTCCCGGTGTCATGGCATCCCAGCCTTCAAATGCTAAATTCCACTCAAAGAGATGCATACTGGCCAATATGCAGAATGACCACATAAAACAACTACAAAGAAGTGCAAAGAGACCAAAAAGATCACAAAGAGACACAAATTACAAAAAGAGACAAATAGGATCGAAAAGAAACAAACAGATCACAGAGACAAAGTAACCATTAAGTGACCACAAAGAGAGACAAAACCACAACGAGATGTGCTGTGACTACAAAGAGATGCAAAGCAACAACACAAATAGGCAAAAGCATCACAAAGTCCATGTCTTGCTGCTGTGGAGGAAAGATGGTGGAGCCTTTTCCATGTCTGTGCCCAGAGGCTCATTGTCTCAAAATCCGCCCATGGTCGCTTGTGAAATGATCAGTTGAGAGCCCTTACATGTCTGTTGTTTTTGCAGCTGTATTCTGCAATCGGTTTGAATTCCATCAGACCATCTAGACTTCCTGTAACGGTGCCATTATACCCAGCTCTATTACTTCTTGGCAACACAGAAAGTAAAATGATTAACAATTTTACAAAAACAAATTCCTTTGGCCAACTTAACTACCACCAGAAAATCTATATTAAAGGCCTCGTTGGACACCAAAATGAACTGAAAAACAACTTGGCTTCATTATTATTTAGACATTTTAATTATGGAGTGTCCTCTAGCCAGACTTCATAAAGCCAGTGCTGCAACAGTATTAAATATTGTAGAGTTCATTAAGGAGGTTTATTGGTGGTTCTGCTAGTGACTTCTTAAGTCTGAGTATGACCTAGGGGCTACAGCAAATTACAGTTAATACAATATTTAATATCACTGTCATCTTTGTTGCTGGTAATGTGCTTCTCTTGATTATTATTCATGTAATATTTTTTTTCTTGGTGTTGCCAGGTTTTTTAATGGTAAGAATATAAATCTAGGTGACGTTTTGTCTGTGGGGATTTATCTCGGGGAGGTTTGCCCAAGCTTTTATAGATCCTGGTGTAATTTTTTTTGTGGAAATTATTTTTTGAAAATGATTATTGGACCCCTGGGATTTGGAAAAGCTTCGTAAGTCATGTTCCTTGGTTATGAAAGGGAAGGTGTCATTAAACACCCATGCAGAGATAAAGGTGGACTGGGGCAGTTGTAAGATTGAGCAAAGTCTTAAAGGGACAGTTCATCCCATAATAAAAATATGTTTTCTCCTTTTACCTGTAGTTGTATTTATCAGTTAAGATTGTTTTAGTGTGAGTTTCTGAGTGTTTGAGATATCGGCCAGAGAGATTGTTTGCCTCTCAAATGTAATGGAACTAGATGACACTTCACTTGTGGTGTTCAAAGCATCAAAAATCTATATTTGAAAAACTCATAAGCAATCCCTCATCACAGAAATCATGACCTGGCTACTGAAGATAATCCACATTCCTTGTTGTGAGCACTTCCATGTTTCATAGAAACTACACCCAACGACTGTATCACATTCTACATGCTCACAACAATGTCCGTGGATGATCTTTTGTGACTGCGTCGTGATGTCTGGAAAAAGTCACTGCTTTTGTTTTTTTTTCTTGTGCCATCTTGTCGCATTATTTTCAACAGAAGGCAGACATCCTTACAGTTGATCTCTCCAACAATAGGCACCTGGCACCAGAGCAATCTTGATTCATAAATAGCACTACAGTTAAAAGGAAAGAATATGTAATTTTGATCATGAAGTCAACTGTCCCTTCAGACTGACTTTGAAGTAAAACTGAAAAAAGCTGCCCCTAAAACCTCAGTCAAGTTAAATATCCGTATGGAGAAAAAAGTTAATCTATACTTGATTGTTGTGTTCGAGGCTCAATTTAACACAGCTTTAATTATAATTTACGTTTTTATATTAAAGGGGTTACAAACCTACAAAGAGCTATCACCCAACTCTGCAGGTCCCTTCACCTCTATGAAGGATTCTCTCAAGTGTTTTACTTAAAAGTGTATCTCTCAGTATCAAGAAATGTAAAAAGTAGAGGTAACACATGGAATAAATCTAAAAATTGCTCATGTAATACATGGTGGTGTTGATGTAAAATCATGCAGAACTTAACAAGTAACATTTAATGCACTCACATGAAACATTCAGTGTGCCAGTGCCAAATGGTTTCTGGCAGCCCACTGAGCGCTGTAAGTGCTGATTATCAGACCGTATTGACAGAAAGCTCGGTTCCACCTGCCTCGTACTCCGCACTCTGGCTGAACAGCCATGTGGTCCTCAAATATTCACAGGAATTATCCTTTCAGAGTCTTGAGTCTACAACAAGTGTTTGCTTTGTCTCCTGCAAGGTATTGGCGGAGATCCTTTCAACGGTACAAACTTCATAGATTGTCTGGAGGTGTTCCTGCAGGATCCCAAGACAGAGGGCATCATCCTTATTGGAGAAATCGGAGGCAATGCTGAGGAGAATGCAGCGGAGTACCTTAAACAGCACAACTCTGTAAGGAAATAACACACTGAACACATTATTTTACCTCACTGTCCTTGTAATATCCTCTGCTACAGTGCCTCACCTCTGCAGATCTATCTGTTCGCATAAAAAATGTATCCCTTTCTGAATTAGCTTTTAGTCATGCCCTTTCAAATCTATCAGCTGTAGTGAACACTGGAAACCATGGCATGTCTACAGCAAAGTGTCCTTTTCTTTTTGATCACCGCCTCAGGCTGTCTCTCTCACTTTTCTGTGTCGGTGTATAAAGAGTAACAGATGGGATGAAGGTATGATTCACAGGGCATGTTGGAGATATATGCAGTGTTGACGAGCAGTGGACCTTTTGTGATGCCCACATGTGATAAAGAGCAGTAGGGTGATGACTGGCTTATGTGGCCAAGTGGTTGCAAACTTGTAATCGACATCTTTCTGTTCACCAGGCCTGTACTTGGCATTTTGCTTCCCCGCAGATGACTTGTAATCTGTTAATTTAGTCAATGCGTGCGTGTTTGTTTCTGTGCATGTGCGCGCTCCTATGGTGCTCTTGAGCTGAGGAATGAATTTGATTTGCCCTCGGCTGCTCTAATGCATGCAAATCCCGCTGGCGTCTCAGGAGAATGACTTCTCACTCACTCAACAAATACAGTCCAAACACCCACCACCCCCTCACCCACTCTCCCAGAGTGTTGACAGCGAGGGACAGTTCAAGTGAAACACGTACATGAAAAAGCCCAGCAGAGCGTGGGAGTAAGCTGCAGATCTTTCATCGAAGGTCATTTGTGTAGAACATCGTACATTAAATGATGTACTTGGTCCTTAATAGTTAAGCAGAGCAGAAAGAATCCTAGTTACAGTGTTTTGACTTTGGTGTAAAGTTAACTTGATTTGAATACATGTACATGTTACATGTTAGCTCAGCCAAAATGTATAAATACTACAAAACAGTGAAAGAATGATGATTCTTTCTGCTCTCTGATGATCAAGAAGATTTAGTCTTTCAGGAGCTTTGTTGTGCCAGTCAACAGTTTGAGCATACCTTGTCATTCAATGGGTTTTTTTGTATTTTTAATAATTAATATTTTCAACATGTAGATTAATGCTGAAGACCTCAAAATTATGTAGTTAAAAAAATCTCAGTGAGCCTCATGAGGCGGTCATCTGGAATGGTTTTCAGGTAACAGGCGCACCTTATCAGGAGTTTATTTGTGAAATTCTTAATGGGTTTGAGACCATCAAAGCAAACACATTCTGGTTAGTTGAACACTTTTTTTTTAACTACACAGTGTGTTCCATCATAGTCTTTAATATTAATCTACAATGTAAAAAATATATAATAAATAAAGACAAATCTCATTTTTTACTTCAACCGTATGTTATGTGATATACATTTATAGCTTGCAAGCATGAGACAAGTCTGTTAACATGATGCATACTAATGCATGATGGAACACTTTACGCTGCTTTCAGAGGATGAACAGTGAAATAAATATTGTGGGCTCATTCTAAAGTTTTTTGTGGGGGTGAGGGAGCAATCTTATATATAAATTATTATTGATACTTACACTGCTTAGAATTGCCATCAGGCCATGTACTGCCAAGTTTGCACTATGCAATTTTAGTCCTGATTTTCCACTCAATGACCGTTTTCTGTCATGTTCCATAATATGGAAAAAATGAAATAGAAAAATTAATGAAATAAAATAAAACGTAATATTATAATAATAAAATGTTGAGTGTTCATGTACAGTAGGACACCATTACTCACAGAAAGAAGTTAACTCGGAAAAGTTTTTTTTAAGATGCAGCATTTCACACTAACTTGACAAATTCTGCCACACTGGAAACATTTAGTTCAGAGTGCTCAGTGAAATTAAAGGTCTCATGTCAAGATTGATTTGTGTCATGCAGCATTAAATATATTGAACGACTACACATTGTACCAAAAGGTGAAGAAGTATTGATTCAGTATCCGTCTGTGTTAGAGTTGAGTTACTGCAGACTGTTTATCCACCGACAACTTAATTCTGTAGAATTCAGGAAAACAGCCTTATACTTCCCACGGCTCTGCTGTCAGATTTTATGATGCAGGGCATATTTCAAGGTTCAGTCTTCATCAGCGTCGGCGTTGCTTGCCAACATAATATGGTCTTAAAAGTCACCTGTATCAAAGGTCTGCCTATCACTGCCACAGTTTCACAGGCTTTCTGAAGTCAGAAATAGGTTTTACACAGAATAACCATATTACAATTTGCTTCATGCATATCAAGTAGGTTTGAGTATTTGGCACCTAAGCTTCCGTAGAGGTTTACTGAATTTTTCTCTATTTCAACCCCTTGATTTTTAGCCCAGCCTGTCTCCACTGAGCTTAGCTAAACCCCTTGTAATTCTGCAGGAACAACACTGCAAAGTAAGGCAGGCTGCAGTCTGGAGGAAGGCTGAGGTGAGAAAAGCGTTGGTGTACGCGCACATGCCAGTTTTTATTCATGCCTACCTGTCATGTTTATAGGGGGGTATAATTGTCTCGGGTTGGCTTTTTAAGCTTGAGTACAATTTCTCACCTTGGAGCAGTGCTGTTTTTGTGTTTATAGAACAAAGCCCTCCTCCAGTCATGTTAGCTCACAGTACAGAGGTAGGGGAACTACCCTTTTGGTCTCATAATTAAGGTAATATATCTGAACTGCTAACAGTGGAAGACAAAAGACGGGTAAAGTGAATGATAGTATAACTCCCCTCCCTGTATGCATTGTTAGCACTTAGTATCAAGGGAGGCAGGGATTAATAGAGTAATTAAACCCCTTTCGTTTGAGGTAGATTTAAGACTTGATTCACATGAGGGTGGTTTGTTTATTCAGAACGTGATTGGACTTTTGAATAGTGAGTGGGGTTTGGTGCTAATTTGTTTTGTGCTTACATTTTTCAACTCGCAGAAGAGATGCTTTTAACATATTCAGAGCACTCTAAAGTGATACATTTCCATGTTAACGGTGCAAATGTTAATGTCTCATTGGCGGCGCATTTCTATCCAAAGTCCTAAACATTCCCCTGGCTGATATACGTCCTGCTAGTCTTAATTACTAAAAGTCATCTCGAGTTTATAGTTGCGGCTGCCATCTTGTTCCTGCCAGTGTTAGGTCTGAATTTGGAGCTGAAATTGCAGTAGAAGTGGGTGTCTTTGAAGGACCTCGCTGTATTGCTTTGGCTGTCGAACATGCCACATTCACTCTCTGAAAGCCGTCTGCCAGATGAGCCACAGCCTCCATTGAAAGCTCAGGGCTGTGTGTGTGTGTGTGAGAGAGAGTGTGTGTGCTCATTGCACAAAGCCGTCCTTTACAATTATGTTGTTATTCTAAGTATGAAATATTAGCTGCTGTACGTGCACGCACACACACACACACACTCCGTCCCTCTTGCTTATGTTATTGCTGAAGATGAAATATTAGCTCTCTTCACCTTGGAAATGATCTGAACTGTTGAACGTAACATCCATCAATGAGCAAGCAGCATAGACAGGCACTGAGCTAATCAGTGCCTGCATGACTAATTACCATCTCAGAAATGAGATGATATGAAATGGCAGGAGCGTGAGCCCCTATCTGGTCATACACCAACCCATGCAATTAAATGGCTTGATTGACCCTTTGTTTTAATAATGCAGGCTGAGACAGAGATGACTGGTTAGACAAGCCTGTTATCATGTGGGCTCTGTAATGGGAGGACACGGGGTGTTTAATTTCTAATGAATGAATAAAATGCAGGTGCAGAAAGCTTATTCTCTCTATTTTATACACCACTCTCCCTTGTTGTGCACCCTTCCTTGCTCCTTCTCCACTTTTTGCTCTGCTGACTGCACTCACATGCTCACACCTTCCCTTGAGCTTATTCTCCATTTTTGTCCATTTCACCTCGTTTTACACGTTTTATTTTTTCCTCTCCCTTTTCTATGTCCAGGGTGCTAATTCAAAGCCCGTGGTGTCCTTCATCGCGGGGCTAACTGCTCCTCCCGGCCGTAGGATGGGCCACGCTGGCGCCATCATTGCTGGTGGAAAGGGGGGAGCCAAAGAGAAGATTGCGGCCCTCCAGTCAGCTGGAGTTGTTGTCAGCATGTCCCCTGCCCAGCTGGGCAGCACTATTTTCAAGGTGAGTCCTTTGCTCCAGCGAGATATTATAGTTTACAGAGGCTTTAAGAATAGAAATCATGAAAATTGATGGTTGAATATAACCAAGTACGTTTACTCAAGTACCGTACTTAAAGGGGTGGTTCAGATTTATTGACGTGGGGCTGTATAAGGAAGTTATCAATAGTCAGTGTCTTACTTAATGTAGGTGGCAGTCAACATTACCCTTAAGAAGAAAACTTGGTCAAAACCTTTTTGTGACCAATGTGTTACAGGTATAGTAAACGTCAATAATAATTCCTGTAACATGTATGTAAATGCAAATGTATTATCTACAAACGGCTAGATATCCATTCAATGGCGTGAAATAACTTTGAAATGAAATGCGTGAAGTAAAAGCACTGTCCTTATGAGGCCCATGACCACATGCTTGAAAACAGGAGCGTGCGGTGAACATGGGAGAGGACAGCAGACGAGCAGTGTTTACTCATTCATTCAGTCAGTCACATACACACCCGTGTGCTGGGCAGACATCAGCAGTCAGCCAAAACAAAGAAAATTTAAAGAACAATAGTGCTTTTTTAAAATTTGGGTTATATTATTGTGGTTGGTACTGTTAGGTTGCTGCAAAACAAACTATCTAATAAGACATCAAGCAATAACTGGCATATTTCCATCATTCCATGACCACCGGTGATCTAATTTATGCCGCACCGGGCATGAGGCTGCAAACAGTGAAAGTAGTTGGTTAACTTGCTGAGCAGTTGGAGGAGTAGCCTATCGCCTGCAGCTCCTGACTGATCAGTATTCACTGCAATATTTCAAACTGACCTGCTGCCAAAAATACTAAAGATTACCTTTATCTTGTTTTCAATCTCACGTATTACATCACGTCAAAGTGAACTCATGTTTCACCAGTTAAATGCTTTTAATGTGAAGCTGCTGCACTACGAAATGTTCGGTTTGTGTTAGCAGTAACTCAACACAGCATGTTTTGCAGATACACAGACTCTCATATACTTTAACAGAATGAACAGACATGCCAAAAAATCAGCACAACATTCAAATATTTATTTAGAATTCAAATGTCAAGCTTCAACTATTTGGTACAGCCTTAAAAAAGAGTCTCATACTGAGCTGAAATGAAACCAGTGCACATAAATCAGATAAATAAAATATTTCATATCTCTCTTTGGGGAGTAGGGTTAAAAAGATGCTGAATGCAGGACTTACATACTTTTACTCTTGTTGCATACGTGATTACTTCTTTTACTGATCCTGATGATATATTTGTACTGTAGAAAAAAAATTGTTTATATTCCAATTTCACCAAAAATATTCTAAAGAAAAATAAAGTTCTCTTCTGCACTTTTCAGAAATGCTCCGCATCATGTAAGCAGGCATGATGAAGGCAATTTTAGACTTTTATGTAAGATTTGTGACGACAATCTGGCTTCATTTGTCCAAGAAACATTTCCATAATACTTCATGTCGCCTCGTCTAAGAGTCATGTCATAACTGAATAAAATCTTAACAAATATTTACGTAACATGCTTCTATATCTGAACAATAAAAATCCATTACTAGCATTACTAATAGATAGAAGTCAACAATGTTACGTGTGTCTGGAACGAGCTTTGATTTACAAGAGAGATACATTATTCACATTGACATCATCACCATCTCACAACTGAACTTGAAAAATGCTCAGTCACGCGGTAGCATTCTCCAATTCATGTTTTACTCACTATCAAATATAATCCCAAATATATTGGGCTCAGATGTTTTTATGGCCTCATCCATCATTCTCATCTCGTCTCTTTTCTTGAAGCTGACTTCAGTCTTCATCTGCAGTTTCTGTCTGTTACTGTCAAATTCAAATCTAATACGATGCTCAGTTGACATTTTTTTCTCATTTAAATGGCTATTTCAACTATATATATACTGTACTGTATATAATAAACATGAATTTCAGATTTGTAATCCATACAGAGGTATGGCTAAAGGCTTGTGTTTTAGCCCCAGTCCAAGGGCTGATGAGCAATAATACAAATAGCATATACATTACATACAACAAGCATTATACTGGTCCCTATGTAGAAAGTCACAGAATGCATATTGTATTTACAAAACAGAAGTGCTTGTTTGATTAGTAAGAAAAGTTTCTAAAATGATAAAGGATGATCATATGTTGATTCTACCATATTCTGATTTAACCACAGTTTTAGCATCATAGTAAGATAATAAAAATAAAGGGACGTTTTGATATGGAAAGGATTAAGATGAGTAAATTAAAGAACATACAAGAAAATATTTAAAAACGTATTCACAAATAGCCAAATGTAAATCTGTGTGGCATTGATTTAGACACATCCAGCGACATTAAAATGAATTGTGGTACTCCGTTTATAACAGCAGATGGCAGTATCTGCTTTTGATTTTCACTTGTTAGACGTCCGACCTCACTTGCGTCAGCAACTGTATCAGGGCAGAAAAAATAGAGCGGCCGCAGGTTGCACCACCCCGTTTGAAATTGAGCCTGTTTGATTTTTTTAGCCGGGCGGAGCGGAGAGTCGCTTCTGGGATGCGCAGTATTAAAAATTCTGTTTGTTGTTTAAGACAAGATATTTAATATTCTTTAATCTGATTGAGAAAAGATAAGAGGAAATATATGTTGTGTTTTTTTGTCTGAGACCAAAGGAATCCTTATCACTCATATTTTTTTTAGTTTTTAGAAAAGACAGTGACAGTCGTATCGTTAAATGTATCGAATCATGAGTTCAGCAACATACAAATTATTAGAAAATGATCATACATAAATAATAAAATAAGGAGGTCAAGTTGTCATTACATAGACTAATAGACTTACATACACTTAGAGTTAACATGAAATAATCATGTAGTAATAGTAAGTAAGTCGTGATTCTGGTTTACTCGTAGCACCATCTTTCATCACTGAGCAGTTACAAATGTGAGCGGTTTCACTGGGAACAGGAATTAAATTTTTCTTCTCGGAGTAGCAGGGTTTTAGATTGAACTTTTAATATGCCGTAAAGAAAAGCAGAAGAGAAGGGCAGAAATTAATAAACGCGTGTTGACAGTGGCTGAGTTGGCGCCACTGCCTCTTTATTTCAATTTATCTCCAGGGAAGCACTGTTAACAAGATGTATAAAAAGTGAAAGCAGGTATTACACCCATTCATCATCTTATGCTTTCATTACCACTGCTGGCACCACTGCACGCGGATATAGATTTACACACGTTTTTTTTTCTTTTTCTCAAAGTTTAATTCATAATCATTGTGTGTAATGATGAAAAACGTGCGATGTGGTTGCTCATTTTGCTGCACATTGTGTTCATACATCTCTGTTAATCTCATTGACCGCTGTAATCGAAGTAATAGAAGCAAGTAGGCATAATGATTCGGGTGTGGATAGAAACAATGACGACCCCCCCTCCCCTCTGTCTCCGCTGCATCGGGGTGGGCGGGAGCATCTTTGCTGTCACTCACCTGCACAGGTGGTGAAAACGTGCATCTACAGGTAGTGGATACATGCGTCATTGTGTTCAGTAAAAGGTTTATGAATATGACAAAGTAATATAATAAGTTAACATCAAGTTTATGAAGTTCTAAACTGTGTATTTTGAGGGTATTTCTGGTGAATAAAAAGCCAGACAATAATAGAACTCTTACATCCGAGAGGTATGTCATGAAATTAAACAATTCTGCCGAAGAGGATTTTGTCCTCAAAATTACATGAGCATATCCTGAAACAGCATTCATCCTCCTGATAATTACAGATGCACTCTGCCTAGTCTGTGAGTGTGAAGAGAATTCAGCGAGCTAGTTGATATTTTCTTTTTTTGTCTAATGCACACTGAGTGGACAAGAACATAGGACAACCTTCAAAAGAAGTAGTTGATTTTTTGGAAGTACAATGCGTCTCTCAGAGCTTGGGACAAACAAAGTGTTTTGTTTTTTGTTTTTTTTTAAATAAAAATGAGGGAATGGAGGAAGACGCACATCGCTAAAAAAAACAGCTAATGTCTTGTCTCTAATCCAGAAATATCACCATAGTGTAAAAAAGTTATTAAAAAGTTTTTTTTTTTTAGTATTCTGCACTTGATTTATACTGTATTGATTCTCACTATAAGTATTTAAGTATGATTTTATCACTTCCTGTAATTGTCGCCGGTGTTTGAACTCGGTCGTTGTAGCGTGCAGAGGTCAGCAGCATTGGTTTAATGTAGACAAAGATAAATCCATCTGGAGCTGCAAAACATATTTGAGCCTTATAATGAAAGCAGTTTGCCAATTTCTCACCCCAGACCAAGCACCAATAAGCCAGAATACTGGCAATGAAAGAAAACAAATCCGTCCATTTTTCTCTAAGACTTTTTTTTTTATTCGACCAGATGTGTGAAGGTTATGGTGCACATTTACTGAATTTCTGTCTCTAGGTGACATATTTTTTTAATAACTGGAGAATGTTTGATTTTTGGAGAATCACTTTTGGCTTACACCAGTGAAAAATTAGAATTAAAATGGAAACAAAATATTTCCTAAGTGTGTTTCAATGGGAGCCACTGGAGAGTAGTCAACGAGCCTAACCCTGTTCTAGTATTAAGACATTCTGGTTTTATTGTAGGGCTGCCACATTATTAAATTCTGGTAGATTTGATTATGGCAGAATTGTTGTGAATAATATTATTGTTTTTATGTTATTAATATGTCCTTGCTACTGCAGTGAATCTGCATCTCAGGAATGCTTTGAGGGAATTTATTCAAACTTGGCACAAATGTCCACTTGAACTCAAGGTGGAAGTAGGTTTAGCTGGTTAAAGATCACTCCCTCATCACAAATCATGATTTTGTCCGTAACTCAAGAATCCATAAATAAAAAAAATGATGACAGGACTGACATGAATGTAAACTGTGACTCAACTATCACAAGGCGGTAATTCCACTAAACATCACAGTTATGTCAATGGCAGGATAGCGTGACACTCCATGTCATAGAGTAAATCTGATGTCTATTGAAGATATAAAAGTGAAATGCTGTTTTCTAGTTAGTACGTGCTGACATTGTGCAAAATGTCAATTCTTTGTCCACACTTTTTTGGTTTCTATTTTAGCTTCACCAATGTTTTCCAACTAAACTCTGCCCACCTCAAAACAGCAAGAGAACCAAGAACAAAAACACTGGAATAACCAATACTATTATACAACCAGGTTTCCAAAAGCTGGGATGCTTTGAAAAAGTAATAAAAAGGATTTAAATGATTGGCAAATACTGTACAAAGACAAGATCCACGACTCCAACGCCGAGACCATATTTTCACAGCACGCCAACTTTTTGTGAATCAGCTTTGCAACTTTGACAGAGAAATGTGTGTTCATGTAAAACACAAGATAGCTGCTGAGAAAATGTCATTCCAGGGCCTTTAACAATGAAAATGGCAAATTGAAGCCAAATTAAATATGCAGTGCTTGCAGTGATATCCAGAGGAATTTTCAGTGCCACTGGTGCAAGGACAAGATATCAGGGAAACTTGTGTTTATCTGCGAAGGACTTAATTCATATGCAAGGTAGAATAATTATGACCTTTTACATGTTTACAAAATATCAGGAACTCCTAATCGCAGCGGCAGATAGCATTATCCTTTCCTGCTCAGTATTCACAGTGAAGATTTCGTGCACGTGTGTTTAAATGTGCGCAGACAAACAGAGCAGGCACACATTTAATCTCAAGATTTTGTTTGTGTAATGAATTCAAAAGTTGAAGGCAGCGCGCACAGAAGGTATTTACGATGTCTGCACCACTCATACATCTGGCCCCAGGTGTGTTAAAGCTCCTGTCACTGCCAGCTTGTAAATGTCTGACTTTTCTTTCACGTCATGTTTTTCTCCGCTCTCCTCAGTTTTCTACCCAGACGTATCTTCACCCGTCCCTTTTGAGTGGCAACCTTTACTTTCCCATATTTTACTCCCCCCTCCCCTTCCCCTTGACTTGTCAGGCGTCTGAGTCTGTCGCACACAAAAACTCAGGGTTTTTTCACCTCTATCACAAACAACTCTGCTTTTACCTCGGTGCTATGATTCTCGTCTTGTACCCTTGAGTTACTGTCTGCTACTTTGGACCAATGAAGCATCCGTCTGTTTATGTCGCACATATCATCCTCCTCCTGCCTTGTCACTCTTTCCATCCCATTACACCTTTTTTTTTTTTGTCCTCACAGCTTCGTCACTAATTACCTAACCCCGTGCCACTCCCTCTTTTACCCCGCCTCATCTGCGAGGTAAAAACTTCCCCGCCACACAAAATGTCTCCCCACTGATTTCATCCTTCCCAGAAAGCCGAGGTGAAAGAGGCCAAGGTTGCCTCTGAAGCGTTTCAGAAATCATGAAAGCATTTCCTCCTCAAGGTGGCAGTAGAGCTCCAGATATCCCAAAGCCACAGAGGAATGGGCCGACATGTGCATGAGTGCTTGTGTGTTCTGCAGACCTGATAAATGACATTTGCATTAAGTTACTTTCCCCCTGTGGAATGGAAAATTCTTGGGGAACGACATATTCTATCATCCTACGGTTTGTGTGATATTTCCCAAATTGAATATGTAAATAGCTACATCCTTTTTAATGGCTAACATAATGCTTTCTCATTTGTAGTCACATGGTTGGACCGTGCAGATAAACACAGCAACTGTAACCTCACATAAATCTGATTTTTTTTTCTTTCAGATGTGTAGCCTCTATCAATCACAGGAAGTAAGCTGTTTTAATGTTGACAACTGGAACTTACTGACACGTACGGCGCTACATGATTTGCACTCTCTAGGAAAAAAAACAACAGGCTCTCCAGAGCTCCAGCTGCCTCTGTTTCCCTGCCTCAAGAACAGATCTGAAACACAGGATCAAAACAGAGACTGTGTGGATTTTGCATGAATAAATCATTTACTTCCATCTCTCTTCTATTCACGTTGTCGTCTTCCTTCTTTCTCTTGTCCATCTCCGTAGGAGTTTGAGAAGAGGAAGATGTTGTAAACTGTGTGAGAAGACATCCGACCTTTTACCTGCTGTCCTGAAATTGAGATGAGCAGCTGCCCAATTGTGGAGTTGGATATGCCCGACAGCATCTGTAAAACCTGATTACTTCAACTACAAAGCGCACATGCAGTGTTTATATTGTAATTTCTGCCATGAACTTGTATCTTGCACATAACAAAAGAATAAAAAATAGAGTCCTAACGATATCCTAAAAAACTCATTGTGCACAATGTTAGAGCTTTATAGATGTTTTCCTTCCTTCACAATGTAGACAGCCTGAGGAAGGATGCCATGGTAACCTTGGTGATCTGTTTCGTTCTGTTATACTCCTGCTGTATTCCATCACTCATCTCACTGGCTGTCCACCTGAATAAGAAATATTTCTCATATCAGCTTCCTGCTGTGTTGTTTCTATCCTTTCATATTGAGCATTTGAGAAGCAGATGCGGTCTAATTATAAATAAGCTGGCCGGGTCTCCAGCTTTCTGCCTTTTTGAAGCAATCTAACATGTAATGGAACAGACGGGGATACAAAAGCTCTTGTGTTGAGTAGGCATAGTGTTTGCAAGCTTTTGCCTTACGTATGGTACAAACCGAATCAATTACCACGTATGGAGGTTGAAGGGGCTTAAATGCCGTACATCTTGAGGGGATAGTTCAGATTTTTTGAAGTGGGGTTGTATAACTTGTTCGTACTCTGTGCATTTGATGGCTTGTGGCCAGTTTGAAGAAGCAGGCAGGAGAAGAGGAAGAAAACTGAACACGGGAGTTGCTGGTCCACCGCCGCCTCAATGGTGAAGTTTGTTTGTGTTATAGTCCTGCTACAGTTTTGCACAGGATTAGTTTGGATTCACTCCCAAGTCTGTTGGATTTGAAGAGAGCATAGATAATGCCCAAACTGGGAGCATACCAACCACCATCTAATGCAGGTAATATACCGACTTTGAAAGAAAGGCTTATACGCTCCACTTTGAAAAATCTGAACTATTCCTATATTGTTGAGTGAAAATAAAATCGGTCTTCTCAGTTTTGCTGGTTGACAAATTAAATAATTTCATTTAATTGTATTATATTCTGATTAAGACAGGTAAGGAAAAGCATAAACTACAGGCATCTTAGTCCATCAAAAGCTCAAGTGGCAAAATTTTGCAAAGATTTAATTGAATGACTTGGTGACTGTTTGCCACATAAATTCATGCTCTAACCATTAGTGAGCTGTCAGTGCTGATCAATGAGGGAGTGTATTTATGAGGGTCCTAGGTTTCCCAGTATTTCCCCAATATTCTATTAATACACATTAACCTGCTGCTGTTTTAAAGTTAAAATGTATAACTATTATGCCGTTGATCCTAATTTTAACTTGTTTGAAGTTTTAATTTGGTTGAATAATTCTTAACATGTAAAATTTAGGGCTAAAATATGTTTGGGAGTTGTTCTGTCAACAAAAAGTAATTTATCTTAATTAGCCATCATCTTTTCTTTAATTAGCCTCCTCTGTTGAAATTTAAACTGCTCAACAAATGAGAGTTTCTGCAGTGATGAGACTGGAGTAGATGTGAAGCTGTTTGGACTTATTGTCTTTTTCGACAATTTAGCAACATTTTTATTCCCCTTGATTTTAGTATTAATTTTTAAGCCGCCTAAGCTCACTTTGGACTTTAAGTCAAAGGACATTGAACGCTATGCTGTAACACTTTTTGTATTAAACACTACTGATTACCAGTGTTGAAACAGCCGTAACACACAAAGACGTGTACAATTACTTGATCAACTTTCCCTCATCCTGCCGTTTAAAGTTACTAAAGGCCTACAGAAGCCTGGAGGAGGAGAAATGGAGGAAATCTGGATCTGTGAATAGTATTCTGCTTGGGAAACTACCAGCTAAAACTGCTTGTTGTCACTAGAAAGACAAGTGTTGCTTCAGTGAACTTTGATGACGTTGATGTAACTGGTGTTCTAACTGCTATGTAGCTTTAGTTGGTTTGTGTCCAAGATAGTCACCTGCACTATTAGTGTGAATGAAGAGGCACCACCCTTTATGATAACAGTCGTTATCACACAATGCTTTTTAGTTTACTGTAAGTAGATTGGGTGCGTATGATGTTGACTTTAGCTTTTATTGACCAGTCAGTTCATTTAGAAAAGGCGAATAACAATAGTAATCATAAGTTGCTGTGTTTCTTTTGAGAGTTGCACAATTCCACAACATGGGATTTTTTTTTTGTACCAAGCTTCACAGCTAATACATTTGTAAAGTGTAGGTATTGTGGATAAGACTCTTGTCTTGTAACCTGGCAGAGTAGGTGGAGGGTTAGGATTAGACCAAAAAAATGTTTTTAAGCTAAAGCATATAACAGAAGAACTGGCAGGTCAAAATACATGTGTTGGCTTCCATTTGAAAGGTAACATCTTCTAGATTCTGCTAATGTGCTTGTTTAGCATGTGGCTAAAACACAACCAAAGCTAGGGGATGTAAACATGCAGCCTGTGTGAACGCAGCAAGAAATCCAGGTTAGCCTCTAATTAAGACAAATCTTTCATGTTCCATGAACAAGCCATAGGTTAAATTACCAGCTCATTACTGTACACAAG
>CAFUXE010001374.1:104341-118918 GCA_903364295.1 Serranus cabrilla
GATCCATCTCATTGGATTATCCTAAATAAGTGAATTCAGAGGTTGGGGTGCTGAGGTAGTTCACCTGGTAGAGTGTGTGCTGAGCCAATCCTGCACCAGCATGGGTTTGACTCCAACTCCTGCGGCCCTTGGCTATACATATACATGAGGACAGGCTGTGCTCATCCACCGTTGACAAGTATACCTTGTGAAGAAGAATGCACTGAATACATAGGAAACCCACATCATGAAAGGCCAGGGGGTGCTGGCCATAGTAATTATGACGGGAGCCAAGCAGGAAGTGAGACGACTGTAGATATCAATATCGATAAAATCTGTTGAGGGCGTGAGGGCGGATGTAGATGGAGCAAATTAACATAAGACTTTGATCCATAAATAAACTTGAATGCATCGTGGTCTATGTCACCGATGTGGCCACTGCAGTAGTTGCATACAAAAGTACCAAACCCTGTTTCTGAACCTCAACCAAGTCGTTTGGGTGCCTAAATATAAGCAGGTAGTTCTTTCTTATAGCATTAAATAGTAGAAGAAGTCATATTTCTCAGAATAGACATACACATTGAGGAATGTTTGATTTTGGACAGCGTGGAAGAAAAACAAAGAATCTGAGATCAAGCTCACTGAATTAAAAGGATCTGTGTCATTTAGTAGGAACCTTGAAGGCTATCAGCTTGAAGATATCTGTTTGTTTTTTTGCAACAAAATTCATATTACCATTTTCAACCTTGGACTCTTGTAACAAAGCAGCACTGATGTCCGCTGTATTCAGTTTTGATGTCATCTTTTTGGCAAAAAGAACTGAAAAACCTTGGGCCAACAATTTATTCTCTCAGACCGAAGAGCTGACTTTATTCATAAACCCACGAATGGCCGACTGAGACCCACCCACAGACCTACAGCAAAGGCCTCATTACTAAAAGAGTGCAGACCTCAGCCGAGTCAATCGTCTGAGTCGAAGAAACAGGAATATTCCACGGAGCAGACGACAGACCTAATGAACTCAGCAGGGCACTCTGCAAGTGCCCCTGCGCACACTGCACCGCCTTATGACTAATGTATGTGGGGAGAAGTTGAGCAGTGCCAAAGTGCCCAGCATGTAAATCAGTTATTTAATTAATTGGTTGCTAATGAAACAGACAAGATAAATCTTATGTTAAGAGGTAACGCCTTTTTTTCCCTCTTCCGTTTCTTTTTTTTCCCACACTGTGTTCAGGGATGAGTGGGCGCTAACATGCTGTGTACAGAAAGCCGTTAACATTGCCATTGAAATGTAACAATAGCACAGGCTGCCACCTGACAATTAGGATAATTATGTTGCTGTACCAAAAAGTTGAGCGATCTGGAATCTGTACAGCTGCAGGTTAGATTTATTGCCCCTGTTTGTAATTACCTGGTTTGTTGGCAGAAGCACTCAATGAAGTGCTCATCCATTCAATGTCACATATTGCTCTTTTTAGCCTGAAAGTGCCGGCGATCATTGTCAGATTGTTCTATTGATACCATTGATCGTACCTGATGCCGCAAAGTCTGCTTGGCACAATCTCCATTAGACCCTCAGAGAGCAGCGGTAAGGACGAGAAATAAAACCAGGGGGCTTGACAGTAGCAATTTGCATGAGGCAGTATTGTTTTAATAGAAGCACTGACTTGAGATTGCTTTGGGAATTGAGGGCAAGAATGAGGACAGAGGAGCGGATGTATAGGGATCTTGGAGCAGAGCCCCTTTCTTTTTTCAAGTCAGCTGTGGATTGGTTTCTTCTTCAGACAGGAAGGGTTTTATTTGTCTGGCTTATGATGATAGAAAGACACAAGGCAGTGCTTCATAGAGAGAGTGAGCTGCTGCTTTTACATAACTGAGGTTTTGGAGAATTAATTCTTATTTTTGGCATCCATTTAATAACAGAAGCGAATAGAGCAGTGTTGTGTATTGTTTCCGAAATAATCTTTTGCTTGAGTTTTTAATTTTTTGGTACCACTTTCTAACAAGGCACCCTTGGGTTTCCAGTTGTAACCAGGGCTTTATTTGTGGTTTATGGCTAAATCTTTATTAATCTGTCATACGACATTGACAATGCTCAAAAGAATATTTTGACATTTTGGTGAGAAGATAATTGCCACTCTCATTACTTCATAATACATATATGGCTACAGCTAGCAGCTAGTTAGCTTAGCTTAATGTTGTTGGATGCTGTTGGATTCAAATTATAAGAACTATTCTCCACAACATTAATTATTCATGACTAAATAAGCTACAATCAAAGTGAAACATTGTTTAAAGTGACCAAACGAGCCTCCAAATGTCATCTGACGAAGTGAGCAGAGAGAGAGAAAAAATACAGTATTCACTAATGTTAAATAAACATCACATTTACAGAAAACTGTGTGTGAATGTAGCACAAGCTTATAGCTGACAAAATAACTCTTTGGAGACTTTAACATTTAGAAAAAGGCTGCAGAGCATCTAGACCTAAATCCATTTATTACCATCTTATTAACATTTAGAGCTGCAGATTTGATTGATAACCCTTTAACAACAATGAATGACTTATTAACATTCTTAATTGCCCATAGCTTCTGCCGATGGCTCACAGAACATGTGGAACGTATGACTCTTTATTGATTAGGAAGTGAGGAAGCTGCAGAGGATGAACACCAATTGAAGACAACCTATTTATGCCTTTTTTTATATCGACTTGTGTTTCTTTTATGTCTTGTCTTAATGCCTTTTTAAAGTATTTCAATTTGCCTGTTGTTGAAAGTGCTCTGCAAATAAACTTGCTAATGGCTTATTAATGGCTTATAAGTCATCTCTAAAGCCACATTGAATTATTTAAAGGCATTAGGTACAATGAATAAACCCTTTGTAAAGAGTCTTATTAGAGAGATGCAGTATGTTACGGTAGAGAAAAGGTGTGCTGCAAGAATGAGCTTACATGCGCCTCTGTTGGTGGCTATATAATGGCTGTAATGGTGAGATCACATGCTGGGTTATCATGTCCAACCAGTTGTTGCCGCGGCTCCTCATCAGGATTCCTCCCGGTGGGAATGACAGCCATGTGGGTTAATCCCGAGGAGAGATGGGTTTTGATGTGCAGGGGTATATTTTGTGATATGAACATGGGTGGCCTTTAGTTCGCTTGTCAGCCATAAATGGTGTTTGTAAAAATAGGAACAGGACTGACAACAAAATCTAAAAAGCACAACTAGGCCTTGACAGGACCATTACAATTCCTATCATGTGTGCCTCGATATCATTTCATGAACAATCTGCCCACAACATTACGTTGTCCCATCATCTTTATTCATGCCAGCATTCCTTGTTTTCCTTTTTTTATTATCCGACTGTGCAAAAACACAAAAGCATGAGCCTGGTTACAGAAGACTACTTTCCCTGTTCATGTTGTTGAGATATTCTGCTGAGGCTTACATGCATTTATCTGAGGCTACAGAGGGATATATAATGAATATAAGTTCTTCTGAGCCTTTAATGTTCATTTAAATTTCAGCTTACATGCTGGTTTGTTTGTCTGCAGCCAGAGGATGGATTTATCTCTTTACGTGTCATGATTAGTAGCTCTGGGCAATGCCGTAGGACTCAAGATGCTGTTGAACATAAAGCATATCATGAAGGGCATTAAATATAGATATTAGAATAGTAGATATACTTCATCCCTGAAGTCAGTCTATCCTCAATTGACCGGCGAAGTTCGTCTCCCGTGTGAATGTGAATGTAAAAGTCAAAGTTGTTGCTTTACTTCATGTCACCCATGTAACTGCCACACTTAAGGTAGTTACACCCATGTATGTCTTCATCTATGCCTAACAATGTACTTTTTCACTAAAATAAAACATGTTGGGTTATTTTTATTCAAATTTAGCAAACATAATGTTTCCCAATGTTAACGCACAATAACTACTTTTCGAGAAAGACAAAAACCACCTAAAGCGAGCGTAAAAACGTTTATGCGCTTTTTGCTTTTTATCCCATTTTTGTGTTTCAATCAAGCATTTCTAATGCCAATCTTCAAAACGCACATAGAAATTTGTTGATAGAAACTCGACTGATGTTTGAAAAAGGATTAGGTTTAAACATGAGGTAGAGACAAACTGATACTGGAGTTTGGGGCCAGTGCCGTTACTGATCTTGAAAAGTAAACATCCGGTGTAGATAACTTGGCCAGTATTTTTTTATATATACATTTCCCTCCTCTTTGTATTGGCATGTATAGGCAGAAAGGGCTCAGAGGTTTGAGTTAACTGTTTTTATGTCACAAAATGCTAATGTCACTTTATTACCTCCGCCAAGGAGGTTATGTTTTCGCCGGTGTTTGTGTACAAAATAACTCAAAAAGTCCTGGACTGATTTGGATGAAATTTTCGGACAACGTGTGTATTGGGACAAGGAGCAGGTGATTCGATTTTGGTGGTGATCGGTGATCCAGAACACCATCTGGAATGTATATTGCAAATTTATATGATTGTGTCAGTGACCATATTGCCTTTACTAACTAGTCAAGTGTGCAATTTGGTATTGCATAACTGATCCCATTGCCTTGGTCGGAGGTCTGCGTTCTCCGAGTGCTTTTCTAGTGTTAGTGTTTGTTATGTTTCTGTTCAGAACATTGCGGCTTGGTAATTATAATTTTTGAGCTGGTTTATAGTTTTAACCCCAGTGTTAATTAAAATGATAGCACTGACATTTTGTCTTATTGTAAGTCAGAACTTGTTTGCTGGGAAATCGATGTAATAACTCAATTCTAAATTGCCCAAGCATCTGTTTCTGTGTCATAATCAACTTAACTTCAGAAGAATTACATGACATGACCACATTTTTTTCCCCACGTATTTTTTTTTCATTATCTGTAAAAAGCAGAGACGTAAAAAATATTTCATTCCAACTTTATGGGCAACCGAGTAGTTACAAGGGTGACATGACTACTAAGTGACATTGTTACGTAAAATGTGAGGCACAAGTTCCATGATATCAACAACATATACTCTGACACTGTATACCTTTGATAGGCTAATATCACAATAATCTAACTTAACCTTAAACTAAATAGTTCAACCACTCAAAGGATCCATGGAACTTCTGTAGAAATGCTTTTTAACTGTGTCACAGTTTTATTGATTTACTTGTTGCTTGTTGGTTTCGTGGACACTAATCTCAGTGCTCGTCCCTTTTCCCTGCTGTCCCCTTCAGAGCCCCTCCAGGCCTTCATCAAAAATAGCCCCGCTGTTGATAAAGAAATTGCAACTTCTATTTATACCCAAACAGGGACGACTGAAGAGGATGATTACTGGTAAGAGCTGCCTCAAGCCTAGTATCGCCCCTTGATTGATGTATTGATCACTGCCGTTGAGTTCCTCACAGCACAGTGGTGAGTTTACCTGTGCTTTTGATAAGAGGAAGTTTGAAGAACGTTGCATTTTGCCGTGTAATGGCTTCCTATCAGCCCCGAGTCTCATCAGGAAGGCAGTGATCTTCTCCTTCAGTCTCTTACAGCAGGCTGCTGTAGAGTACCTCCTCACTGCTGCCTATCCATCATACCCCCAGTGAACACAACACTTCCAGTAATGTTAGCCTTAACACAATTTAAGCTTTTCTCTATGTTGTGCCTTTATTGAATATAGTGCCAGTGTAGGTATGTTAGGCTAGTCTCTATGGGCAGCTTGATAAGTAGACAAAAAAACCAAGGAGGAAACAGCTCCTGTGTAACAACACTGAAAAAAGGCTGAGAGAGAATCTCCTGTGATTTAAAGGTCACAGGTTTGATGCCAACAAAAGGAAGAAAAATTGAAGCGCTTTCATTGGCCTTAAACCCTACAGGGAGTCCTATAATACCAGAGCTTCCTGGCGAAATATACCTGAGTAATAACTGACGCAGCAGTCTGGTGAAATGTGGTTTGCTTGTAAATGTTGTGTGTGTGCTCAGGGTAAAATGGAATTTACTGTATATGGCAGTTTGTTGCTCCAAATAATTAAATAAAGCAGAAGTGTTCCCGCCCCATTCTACTCTTTTACTATACAATTTATCTCAGTGTTGCAAAAACCAAAGCTGGATTACAAACTGAGCAGAGCAGGCATCTGCGCTGAGGCCTGAGACTCCCCGTGGCACCAAAAACACCCAGATCCACTGTGTGGCAATTGGTTTGTGGTAATTTGATCAACTGAAACTTTGTTTGGGAGTTTGGGAATACTCTCTGCTATAGCACAATAACAACTGGCTTCAAGGAATTTCCTGCCTTTTTCTTTTTTACCTGATCTTGAAGCTCTGTGTGGAAATCTAGTTTTAAAGGAATAGTTTTGAATAGAAATACGCTTATTTTCTTTCTTGCAGAGTTAGAGATGAGAGTTAGAAGATTGATAATACTTTCATGTTGGTAAATTTGAGCTAAATAAGGCAATTCACTTATTAGCATAAAGACTCAAAGAAGAATCAGCACCAGCTTTCGTGGCGAGTACTTTCATGCAACAAGAAAACTGAATTCAGGTCAAAAAGCGTGGTCCAGTTCCAAGTGCAAAATGCCCACTAGCTGCACTAAAGTCACACATATTTAACTTGTTTGATCTGTATGTGTTGTAATTGCTTCCAAGTGAACAACAGTAAGCCCAGACACTGGTCATGACAGTGAGGTTGCTCGGGAGCCAGCATGCTGAGACACTGCATAAGAAGTAATGAGCAGATTAATGAACTGTTCAAGACTTTTTGTTTCTACAGTACTTTCTAAATAATGATTATTAAGCTTTAGAATATAGACGGGTAATTATAGTAACTAAAACTAAAATACTGTGAGTGAACTGAAACTACACTCACCGGCCACTTTATTAGCTAGTGAGGCGTACCTAATGAAGTGGCGGTGTGGTCTTGTGCTGCTGTAGTCCATCTGCTTGTAACGACTGGTTATGTGAGTCACTGTTGCCTTTCTCTGATCTCGAACCAGTCTGGCCATTCTCCTCTTTTGGCATTTTGGCCCAGAGAACTGCTATTCACTGGATATTTTCTCTTTTTCAGATCATTCTCTGTAAACCCTAGAGATGTTTGGTAAATCAGCAGTTACTGAAATACTCAGACCAGCCCGTCTGGGACCAACGACCATGCCACGTTCAAAGTAACCTAAAAATCGACTTTCTTCTCCATTCTGATGCTGTCTATAGACCTGAATGCATGGAGTTGCTGCCAAGTGATAGATATTTGCGTTAATGGCACACATGTAAACTCCACACAGAAGAGCCGCAGGCCGGGTTGAACCAGCTCTTGCTGTGAGGCAAGAGTGCTAACCACATTTTCTAGCTATAATATGACTACCAAAATAAGGAGACAACATAAATTTCCCTCAATTTGTGAAACCATTAAACACTGTGGCCACCCTGACTTCCCTTGTTCTTCAACCATGTATTTTGTGTGTATATGAAGCTATGTACTTCTAAGACATTATACCAGAGTTAACAAAAGCAAACTAGACTTAAACTAAAACTTAATGAAAACATATAAACCAGAACTAAACATGTTACAAGACAAAAAGTCCATCCTCCCTGTCTGCATGCTCACTAAATTGTTTCTGAAGATCTTGACCCTGGAAAAAGATTTGCAAAAGATATTTTCTGAGGGACCTAAAATGCAGTCATGTGGACGAAAGGCCAAAAAGGCATAGAAAAATCTATATCCTATAAAACCCCATGTACATTTGGACCAGGCCTTTTTCTTATTGTAAACATATTTGCTTCAGCTGCATGAACTACGGCGAGCCCTGTACATATTCAACCAAAATATCATGACATTTGACTTAAGATAAAACTATTATACAGTCTATGCAATGTAAAACTATTTTAATATGTTCCCGATATATTTGCACACGTAGAAATTACTTTCTGAATCCTCTGAACAGAAATCTTTACCTTAACTATATCAATAATATCATGTATATCCTTTTAGAATATTGAGTACAAATACACATATATCTACAAATGAATGTCTTCATGTTGGAAAGAAAGAATTAAATTCTGACTGAATACCAATCTCAGTTAATACGAGTACAAATATATTTTTCACCATATAATTCTATTCCAATACAATTAGTCATTTATTTTTGACTCGTCAGACTTTAATTGTAGTTATCTAGAATTAAGTTGTAGATATTATTAATTAGAGTTACAACTTGTATTTCTACTAGTTAGAAAGTAATAGTAGATTTAAAAAAATAACATTTTAACTGAAAACTGAGTTGCAGATAAGCCTTGTTTGCTTTGAATTCAAACAAGTGAAAAAGATGATGTGTCGATGAGTGCAGTGGTATTACTGCTGTTGATTAAGTGTTAAAGGCCTCACCATACATGCAGCACCTGAACCTCTTTGAATTCCTCCAAAGCCACACATGTTTTTCTATCACGGCACCTTTCTTTCAGCCTCAACACTGGAATCAAACAGCAGACAAAGGTGACATTGTTTTCTTTTGTTTGCAAAATTCTGATTCCACCAGCTCTCGCCTTTTGATTCCTTTTTTTGGTTGTGGTTTTTATCTTGGGTTTGACAGCTTTGTCTCTATATTCAGACTAGTTTTGTAAGCCCTAACCTTTGACTCAGAGCTCACTGTGCTGAAAAATGACATACCTTTAGACTACAGAAGCTTTGGAGTTTTTTTTCTTCTTTACTTTTATTTATCTTGGGGAGAGTCAGCTGAGCATGCTTGCTCTTTTCCAGCTATGCGCTGCTTAACATTCATGGTACAGTTGCACACATTCACGCCTGGGAGCAGCTCAGCACAGCCGCAGTCTTCAACTGTTGACCGCTGAGCGGCTCCAGTGGAGCAACCGAGTTAAGTGTCTTACTCAAGGGCACCTGGACGAAAGTGGTGACAAACCCCTCCAAGGCCTGACATGACCCTCGACTGTGTGCTTTCATTTGCTGCAGCTTCTTGTAAAATAAATATACATAAATACTTGAGGGAAGGAGAGAGAGAACATTCCCCAGCCCCAAAAATAAGAAAAAGGAAAATTAATATTTATATAATTTTAAATTCTCATAGAGGGTAGACTAGGCTGTTCTTGACCCGACAAAACCTCTGCATACTCTCTCTCTCCAGCAATGTCTGTTTATTTATCTTTTTTCCTTTGCTCTGCATATCTGCCATGCTGGTACTGTCCCTGAGGTTTTGAGGCAAATTTTTCACAACAGCAACTGCAATAATCATCTCTATGGTAACTCATTGAAAATGCTTTGCTGCATTCGAAGCAGAGAGGACAACAAGAGGGAGCGGGAGGGGGAGTGCGAGACAGGCTTGGAGATTTTCTTTTCATTTTCAGCTGTTTTCCAGCCATCAGTTATTCATCCATGTTTTAAGTCCATCACTCACACTCACTTAAGAATCCCCAGATCACATCAAAAATGGAATTGGGTGAATGCTCTTTTTCCTGCCAATCCTACTCTATAAATAAAAACAACAAAAAAAAATCAAGTTGTGCTGTCAGAAATAATTCATTCTAATAACATGTCTGACTTCTCCGTGCAGCGCTGCCCATTTTTATCAATAGCAGTTGGAGGAAAAATACATGTTCTCGTTTGAAGTGGAAGTGCCGTCATGTTTTAGGACAGTGCATTTGCCTCATAAATATCTCACGCTCACCATCAATCAGCGAGCAAGTTGTAGTCAGTTTTACATTCTGGTCTGTTGTTGAGAAATAGGGCTGTAAGTGGTTGTGCAGGAGTCACAGATGAATAATCTATGTGTCCACTAAATTCTGCTCTCATCCAGCTGGGAAATGAATACCAAACCAGCAGTGCTCAGCGAGGTGTGGGACTCAAATCCCTGGCTCTTTACTTTTATCTTTTGGTGCAAATATTTGTCTCATGAATTTCTCTGCCAACTGTTCCCAAAGATATTATATCCCCAAGATAGAGCACAGGTTCTCCTCGACATTTATTTAAATCTTTATTATCAGTTCAACCTCTCCTTAAAGCTCTAAGCTCGGGGAGTATTGCATTCATACGTTTGCTGTTGGAATATGTACATAGGGTTTCAGTGCTTTCTCCTGGTGTAAAATGTATTCATGTGAAAGGAGGGCTGTCTGTGTAAGCTGTTGGTTCAACCTCTGAATGTATCACTCTGTTCAGATTAATTAGAGCTGCAGGTCTGACTTAAAGGTTACAGCCTAGGGATCAGTCAAAGGGGCCATAGCAGCCAGGGACATCTCTGGGCAAATTAAATGAAAATGTAAGGATAGAGCAGATGAGTGTGAAGCAACCAGGTGCTTGCAATTTGTGTTATGCATGTGTGTTAAAGTGCCTGAGGTTAGTTACTGTCTGGACATGTGACTTTCCCTCTGTGTTATTATTTCAACCTAATGGAGGCCCATAATTGTCCTTTAATTTAGATTCAGGCTTAAAGTTATGCATATTTATCTTTGATAAACCAATTCTAACGTTACCAACAGTAGCCGTGTTTTCATTAAAGTGTAATTGAATTGTGAAGTGAAAGCAAATTAGGGACATTTCCATCAAGAAGTTTAGAGCAAATAAACAAAGCTGCATTGACGTACTTTCGTCAGAAGATGGCAGAAGAAGTAGAGGTTGTGCAAAACAAAACTCTGATTAGCAACATAAAAAGAGAAAATGGAGAGAAGTCTTCAGGAATTGGATTCAATTGGGAAACTTATAATTGTTATATTTTTTATGTCAGCTGGTCTTGACCAGCAGGGCGGAAACAGCTGATCAGTCTTGTGAGTTCAATGTCTGCTACATCAGAACTTACTCGGAAAAGGTCTTTTTACCTCCCATTGAGCACATTAACTACTTTTTAAAAAAAGACCAAAAAATAAATGTTCTCTCGAAAATTTCATTGACTTTTGGTGTTTCCATTAAGCATTTCTCATGGAAATCTTCATAATGCACATAGAAGTTAATTTATAGCCACACGACTTTTTTGTTTTGGGTAAACTTATTTTCTTTAGTTTTGGTCTAACAGGAAAATTAGGTCTCCAACTTAATGTTAGTGAAAGTTTTTTTTTATAAAAGAGATATGAAAGCATCAAACATGCATTTAAGATGAACAAGATTAGAAAAGTTCAGGTGTTTCTCGCCTCCATTTGCTCAGTGCCATTATATTGTATATGTGACTGTTTTCTACCTGCAAGTTATGGTCAACAAACATCCCGATTGGCTCTATACATATAATTTAACATTCACGGTTAAGTATACCCCTGTCATTATTGTCTTTCTGATGCAAAACCAAAGACATAAACTACATGTTTTTCAGCTTCTGCTCTGCCCATCACCTGGCACTTATAATATCGTAATGATGTCTGAGAAAATGTTGAGCTGCTCCCTACTCCCAAAGTGGATTATTATCTCGCACCTCTTACCGCTCACATCAAAAGACAACTCCCATTCCCAGAGGAACATAGTGGTCTCTGCACCTTCTTCTGTGTGTGTTTTCCTTCTGTTTCCTGTGAGACAACAAACTTCTCTCCTGTGTAACAACAGTGTTGACCCAGCGTGACTTGCCAGGTGTTGGATTTTTCTGGAACTCCCCTCTCTTACCCCTAAAATGTTTCATTTACACCACAAAAGGAAAAGCGAGCATAGTTTTCAGGCGTGTTAAACAAAATGGGCTAATTAGGATGGCTGGCTACCACTCATACTGCGTTTTAATTTGCTTCTCACAGTGCGGAGGTTCTGTTTCACTTTACACTTTGTTGCCTGCCAATGTGTGGGAACAGAATAAAATGCTGACATCGGATAGGGACATTAATAAGGATATCACTTCTGCTACCCCGGACGCCCGCATCTAAATAATGGCATTCAAATTGTACATACTGTGTTCTGCACAACACTCTGCTGGAGACTGAAGCAATTTGAAGGCAATCAGACAGTGACTAGAGAGCAGTACTCTGATTAGATAACTACTACTATTATACAAGATTGGCTGTGCAATACTGGACTCTTACCGTTTGCTAACATTTGTTCCACTCACCCTCTTATAATATGTATTAGAACAGCTAGCAGCATGCTGACTTCCTCTTATTCCCGCAGTGGAGAGGATAACAAGACTAGGAGAAGGATGTTGCAAAGACCATACAAATTGTCTTCTGCTGAATAAATGACATCCTGCCCTGGAAGTGACATGCAACTTCACACATACCAGGAGGCACAAACCATTAGCAGAGCATGAAATGAAATGATGAAGACATATTTTGTGTTGTGGGACTCAAAATTACAGTTTTGGGGGAGCAGGGGACGAAAACAGGGTGGTAGTGGAGAGGTTTTGGTGTGTGGGTGTACAAGCAATGAGCATGAATTGTGAATGAGCAAGTGTCTGAGCTGAACACTTGCATAACAACTTAGCTGAGAGAGAAATCCGGCTCGCTGAAGCTGAAAAGGATGCCCTGGGTTTTTTAAAGACATCTTGTCGTCTTGTTCACATTAAAGGATGAGAACTTCTCGGCGTGATTACGGTTTGCACATTAAGGTTATTCATAAATTATTGAATGTTTTTATGAGTACCATCCTCCAAAGATACTGGAGCATCTGAAATCTCTGATATATATTTACATCTATATCCCTTTTTTTTTAGTTTTGCAGATCGTTATGAGGCTAAATAGCCGAACTAATTTCGCAGAAAACCTGTTCTCAGCAGCAGCCTGGGGAGCTGAACATTGATACAGGAGAAGTGCAGAATGAAGTGCTGAAGCATCACTTCATACAGACTTTATCATCCTGCTAATTACCCATTAAAGTCAACTATTGTTGCATTTCCATTACGGTGCATTGTTTTGTTTTTTTGTTGCTTAAAGGGGCATGTGTAATCACGTTTTTAGTTTAAAACATTCAAAAATAGAATAACATCATCAACAGAATGTATGTCTGTGTATAGAAGGTTTTCACCGACGTCACGTTCTGGGCGGTAACCTGGATTCCAGGAGTTTCACATTGCACCACACACATACAGCATTGAGACAGAAACTAAAAATGTTCTTTTGATAACTGTGATATCAAGACAGCATGTTGTAAATACATTGTGGTAAAGTAGATAAAATACAGCCGGAGCTGTTGACTGTATATGTCAGATCTTTAACACTTTTGAGTCTTTAGTTTGATCTGGTCTGAGAGACTCATGTCCACAACATCTTAGCACTGTGTGTGTGTAGAAGAAAGAGTTTTTTGTGCTTCATTTTTATTCATGGTCTGGAACCAAATTGGAAACATTTCTGAAGTTGTTTTAATTAAGTGTAAGAACTCCATGTTATTACAGGGATGCTCCAGCGATTCAGTAATGTACTTCCACAAAGTTGGGGAACTCATAAGAGACTGATTTTAATCAAGAATGGTCAAAGTCAAAGCAACAAGGCTGTGGATATCCGGACTTTCAGTCCCTAGTTTGGGTGAAGATCCAAAAAGTGCAGAATCATACCGTTTACTTCAAAAATGCCTACACCTTTGAAGTTTCCAGCAGCTTTCTGTTGTGGATTTGTAGTCTCCCATGCCTAGACAACCATGATCGAATCAGACTTGAGAAACACAGCCATTAGACATTATACAACTGCTTTCACAAGCTCAGTAAAGTGATGCTCATGTGAAAATCTGTAGAGTGACCCTTAAATTGTGAGTGAAAGCAAATAGGTACCTGTGTATCTATATATACCACACTGTCATACACCTCCTCTACTTATTTCTACCTTGTGAAGTGTTTGTTTATGTTCTGTATGTGTTTGAAATGATGCCAGTTTTCCATTCAAAATTAACTGTGTGGTGTCGACTGGTGGGGGCAGCAATACTCCTCATTGCAACAAAGCTTACCGGCTACACTCCAGAGCACTGCAGAAGACCGGATGAGCATGCAAAATGTTTCATATTGAAGATAACTAATCAAATAGAGGATCAACCAATTTAAAACACAGCGTAGTGTTTGTTTTGGTTAGAAAGTAATCAAGGTCATTACAGCAGATAGTTTAAAGAAAGATAGAAGTCATGCCACTCGTCAAACAGTTAATCAATCTATTAGCATTAGCAATAGCATTGTTAAAGAAATAACCTCTCTAGCTGCACCATGTATGGTTGAAGTAAATAACATAATTTGTAGTCCATTAATATGATTGACACCCTGTCAAAAAGCACTTAAATATATGGTCAGCTTCGTGATGTGAATATAAAAACCTTCATCTTACAGAAAAATTATTATATATCTCAAAAAAATAGGCAGCTACATCTCAGCATGTCAGACAGCACAAAAAGCACATGTTTCCTGCTGGGCCAATCACTTGGGCAAAGGTAAGTGGCTGCGATAACAACTCATGCACCTAAGAAGGCCGCTGAGATGTCAACTGTTTATTTGTGTCCACTTTATTTGCGCTGTCGAAGAGCACTTTTTAAAATTCCACCTCACCAATCGCAAGTAAATTACAGCTGTCAATCAACTTGCCACTTTAAAGCATCAAATAACAATTCAAAACTCATGTTTATTACACTTTCACTTATAGTTTGGCTCTTGTCACGTCTGCTAGCATGGAGCTTCAGCTACAGGAACTTCGCAGGCCGTCCATCTTTAAATACAGTCTGGCCACTGAACTATAGGCTGATAATAC
>CAFUXE010001374.1:119521-134944 GCA_903364295.1 Serranus cabrilla
TTACACTTTCACTTATAGTTTGGCTCATGTCACATCTGCTAACATGGAGCTTCAGCTACCATATCTCGTCTACTGGTATATGACCAATACTGTGCTCAGCCACCAGGTGGCGAAATATTATGTTTTAGCTTTTCTTTACAGGAACTTCACAGGCCGTCCATCTTTAAATACAGTCTGTTATCAGGCCACTGAACTATAGGCTTATAATACAAAGCCATGGAGGCTTCATTGACGCTAAAGCATCTGCACACTCGATACACTCTATTTATTTTTTTATCTTTAGATCTTTCTGATCTTTAAAAATAACTGTTGAAGAGTAGCAAGTGATGTTAGCAATAGTGAGGTCAGTTAGATCTGGTTAGGAATATTTAATGACCCGTCTTTGCTCACTATTTTGTAGCATAAACTACAGGATATGATCCTCGATTATCTTCTTGCTTATCTTATCTTTATCAGTGTTGGAAAGCAGGTAAATATCAGGTTGGTGATATCCATTTTATGCATCCCAACACCTTTTGCAACATTTAGTATGTAAGTCATATTGATTTTCCTTTCTTGTCCATGGTTGTGAATATAACACACACATGCCGCTATTTTTACTTGAGTTATTCAGCCTAAAACAGCCTCCATGTGGCCTCTTTTCATAAAAACATATTTATCATTATGTAGAGCTTATACTAATAACTCTGACTAAGGGTCACGCTAGATTATCTGAGGGAATTACATAAAGTAGCAAAACTTGGCACATTATTCATGATTTCAGCTGGGTTATTTAAGGGCAAGTTGAAGCTTTAAATGGCACCGATACAGTCTGATGATCGAGCATACATTTTTATTCTGTTTCTGTTTTGCAGCTGGTAGAGTGTGTCTTCTTCTTTTTTTCTGTGCAAGTGTACATAAACTTACTTTCTTCTCCTTTACAAGCTTTGCCCTTTGGCTGGTACACAAGTGCTGCCGAAGAAATGCTTACTCTTAAATCATTTAGCACGTTTTGTGGATCAATGATCCCTCAACTTTGGAGAGACGACGCCTATTGGATTGATGTTTCCCAAAGCAACACTCTGAGTAAATATATCTGCATTCATTGAGCTGCCCTGCTCAATCACACTGCTTTGGCTGCAGCACTACAAGATAGCTTGCACCCAGAGGGAGATACTGGCAGACTCTGTAAGACGTCTTGCTGACTGCTCAAGTGCCTTTATCTGTGCATTTCCTAATGGCATAGTGCTTGCACAGACTTTTATGTTAAAAAAGAGATAATGTTCAAAGTGATATTTTTTCCCTCATGACTTAATTAGTGATAATTACGCCACAGAAGTGAATGTTTCCAAACTTGTCCTGACTCTTCATTTATTCTTTTAGGTTCGCCGTGACTGAAAACTTCACAAAATTGATTCCAGCTCTGTGAAGCTGCTTTGTATCTCAATCTTTTTGCATCTTTTGGCGCTGAAGTCTGCCAGTCATGTTCTGTGGGTTTCTGTTGGCCAATTAGTCCATATATGAACATGATGTAATGACCATTAAGTGTTTTGTCTGATGCCATTTAAAAAGATGAATCCACGTGTATTAATCATTCTGCACTTTACATTCCCAGGAAAGATCAGTGCTTCACCTGACGAGCTCCCTCCGATTAGACGACCTCTAGACATCTACTGTATATCCTCTGCTGTCATTTGACAAGTAATCAATGGGTCCTTGTGAGGACAAAAACAATCCCAGCAGACCATTATAAAGTATATACATACTTTCACTTGTTTAATAGCTCGGCTCGTTCCAAGGTGCCTGCCAAAAAGGGGTGATGCCATCTGTTTTAAATTAGCACTGGCCAGGAAGGAAGCGTTTGACAGTGTTGTTTAAATCAATCAGATGGTAGATGGAAGGGATCTCATTATGGTTATGCTGATCCCAGTAATCAATCATGGCAAAGCATATGTTTCCAAAAGAAATTTTAAGTCTTTATTTTGGCCCTGCCATCCTCTTAATCCGTCAGCTTTCCAACATCTACTTAAAGGAATAGTTTGGATGTTTTGAACTGAAGCATTGTGCACGCCTCCAGTTTGGAGAGGCATGCAGGAGAACAGGCATGAAGCTTAGCAATATACTGCTGTGGATGTATTTTAACCACCTCAAAAACAGTAACAGTTGAATAATATGCGGTAAATAGAATATTTCCAGCACTTATCATTGCTGTCAGACGGCTCTGTTTGTGAGCAGTTCCATGTAGGAATTAATTTCTCGCTATTTTCTAAAACCTGTTTTCGAAACCACCAGGCTCCTTTGACAAAAACAGTAATTTCAGCTCTGCAGTACACAGGACCAGCTGTTCTGCTGCTCCCCCGATCCTGATCAGTTAGTTAGTTTGTATTGTGGTGACTTTGGTGAATCAGACCGAACCATTAAAATCCTAAAGTCACACAGTAATACAGTAACTTACAGACTGGGTCAGCATGCAGTTCCAGTGTTCTGTACAACACTGGAATTGTACGGGACAAAATGTATGTTTTTTCGAATAGAGTCTGGTGGCTTTGAGAGCCATAGCTAATGACTTTAGTTTTCCCTGGAATAAACTTAAACAGGGCTGTCTGGAGCCAAGGTATTGATTTTCTTTAGGTGGGCCTTTTTAAGGTGGATAAAATACATTTGGCCCCCGTCCTCAGCATTACATTGCTTAGAGTCTGTGCTGGTCTAAATTTGGAGCGCCCTGACTGACATCAGTAGGTAATACACTGACTGTGGATAAGTACCTCATAAAACCCAACTTCAATAAATCCAAATTTTCCCTTTAAAATCACAAACGATCAGACATGTCTCCGAAGTACAGAAGCGAGCAGCACTGAATGTTTGTTCTTTGTTTATTTTCCTTACTCCGATCTCTGAAGCTGCGTCAACATTTCTCAGAAGTAAAGAAGTGTAAAGCTGCTCCTTTGTCATTAAACAACACTTCAAATCTGTTCCTTTGTCGAATCATAACATAAATGTGAAAACATCTTGAGTGAGATGCCATAATGTGCACCCTACACTTTAGCTTACTTGCTGTACATAACACCTACAACTTGAGCTGTCAAAAAATCAAATTAGATGTATCATGGCAAGACAAACTATAGTGCCAATGTTGCTGTTCACAGTTTATGGCCATATGGTGTGTGTGTGTGTGTGTGTGTGTGTGTGTGTGTGTGTGATCAGCCATGCATATGGATTTGTGTGTGCTCATGGCGACAAGGCCCCAATGGCTGACAGTGTTTTTAAAAGTAGAGAATAACAACTTTATAATTCCTGTGCAGTTTGAAACCTGCAGCGTCGTCTTTCCACATACCGGGGGAGAACAAAAAAACAGAGACACCTCGCCATAAAATTCAATCCAAAGCAGCAATAGAGGCTACAGAGCTGGGTCAATGCAACGTGAACAAAAACAACAAGTAAATATTCTGTGTGCTTCAAATTGCACCTAACCTGATGACCTTTTTATCTCCATACAACTTCATTCATTTGAAGAGCGTCTGAAAGTCTCCATTTATAAGATTCATCAGAAATAGAAATACTTTACATGTGGTCAAATGACATGTTAGACCACTGGACCCTCTCTAAAATGAATTTGAACTCACACATTTTTAGTTTAAATAAATTAAAATGCAACCCACGTAGCGTAAAGTACACTGTAGAATTACCACGTGTTCATTTGTAGTGCCTCCACAGCCTCAGCTGACAGCTAACGCTCTGTAATGCTGTTGCATTTTACAGTGTCAGCGATCCGGCTCACCTCTATCTGCAATCTTACTTTCTATAGCTGAAGTTAAACATGACTCTTCAGATGGTTTGGCGTTTTAGTATCTACTCATCACTCCAGTGTGTTCTGTTTTGCACCAGCACAGAGAACAATAGCCATGGGTCAGACAGACTGTTGTACTTGAATTTTAACAGATCATTCCAAATTGCATATGTATTTATTTTTCCCACATGGGAATTTTGACTTCACATTTCTGTACAACGCAGTTTGTTTCAAGCATATTGAACTCTTTGGGCAGTAGCTTGACATTTTGGGCAGCCAGCCAGCAGCACGTTAGCTGAACTTAAAGATTCCCTCCAGACGTTTAAGACATAGTCTGTTTGTAACAATAATGTGAGTTTGATATAGAAAAGAGTACAATTTACGCATTAGAATCAAGGTCACTTAGTGCTTCGACCTTATTTAACATTTCAAAAAGAATATGCAAATGTTGTTGAGTTTTGCTGCAGGACACAATGTATATAGTATGCTATATTATATACAATATGCTAGTATATCTAGCATATATTCCATCATATCTGCATGTTTTAATTTTGTGTAGTATTTTAGTATACTGTGTATTCTATAGATACATAGTTTACGTCTGTCTTTCAGTGTCAATATAGTTTTGAATAAATAAAGTACACACGTTCTTCACTTCTTCACTGTAAGGTTGATTCTCGGTGTGTGTGCACTGAGGGCTTCAGCTTTGCACATCACAGTGGAAAAGTTGCAAATTGGACAAGGATTGAATTTGAAATTATTTGTAGTGTCACAAATAATACCCTTTAAAATCTGAGATTCAATAAGCACAGCACTTTCTGCAGATGAGTGTGAAAACAGCCTTCTAACACAGCATACAACATCATTCAGCACAGTGAAGCTCAAACATCCAGCTGCAGGAACAACAGCTCAAACAGTTTGGAGAGGAGGGGGGCTTTAACATTAAGATTGGAAGCAGGAGGACACAACTGCAGGAAGTCACTACTCACAGTCAAGAAGCAGCACAGCCCCCCTGTAAAATTACAACTTGTTTTTACTCTAGCTTTGGTACACGGGTGAGATATAACATGTTAAATTGTGACCTTTAGAGACGCGGTGAGAAATCTCTTATTTACCTTCGGACAGAGCCAGACAAGCTGTTTCCTCCTTTTCCTGTATTTTTAATACAAAGCTAAGCTAATTGGCTGCTGGCTGTGGTGCCACATTTAAGGGCCATATATGTGAGTGACATGTTCCCATGTAACTCTCGCCAAATAAGCATATCTTAAAATGTAAATGTACGCATGTGGTTTTATTTTAATGACTATGCTTACATTCTTTTGTCAGCTGTGCCTGTTTTTTTTGTCCAACCTCTTGTGCATTCATACAAAGGAAGATTCACATGAGAAACAACACTGCCAATTTAAAATACTGAGTCCAAAATGCGTGACAAAAGATTAAACCACCCTCCTCCCAGCCCAAACACACACACACATACCGCCACCACAGTGTACAGAGACACACATACACACTTACACAAGGGCTTTGGATAAAAACTAATAAAAAGCCTGGCAGAAGAGAAATGTTTTGAGCCTACTCTTTAAATTGATAAGATTAGGGGCACATCTCAGGTCATCTGGCAGGCTGTTCCACCACGGTTTCGGGGCAGAGTGACTAAAAGCAGCTCCGCCAGATTTTGATCCCATTGTTGGAACAACGAAAATTCCCCTACCAGATGATCAGAGAGGTCTGCGGCTGATAAACAGTGAGCAAGTGAGAGATGTGTTGTGGAGCCAGGTCATTCGGTGCTTTATAAACCAGAAGTGCAATCTTAAAGTAAATTCAGGAGGCTTTAAGGGAGTCAATGTGAAGCTCTAAGCACAGGAGTGATGTGCTCAGTGATTCACGCGGCACCACACCTCTTCTGTGATTTAATACTCTGGACACAGATGCATGTGTAAAGTCAATGGCCATATTGAGCAGCACAAAGTTTTTGGACTTCCCATACTTAATGCCATCATTGCAGTCAGTCAGCGTTTTCCCTGAACTAACACTATTGTTCTGACGTTATACACCAGGGGGCCTTTCATATTCAGAGCCCGCAACAATTCCACGGGATTAGACTGGCGGATGTCATCTTGCGATACACTAAACGTATCAGACTGTAGCATCCTCGGGGGAAAGGTAAACTTCACCGGCTAGAATATGTGATCTACACGCCTGATGATTTATTATGACAGGTGTGCTGTGGTCAATTCTTTGCTGCGGAACTCTCAGAAAAATACTTCAAAAGTTCCTCTCACGCTCCATTGGCTCTGCAATCTTTGATTGAAGTTGAAGGGTGAAAGACCACTCCTCTCTTTCGAGGCCTTGGGGTATTTTTCAACTCTGTGAGAGAGATTGAGCACTAAGGAAGACTGATTTATAAGGTGCTGTCGCTATAATGAAGTTATTAGCCAAAGGAAGCCGTGTGAAGCCATTTAACACCTGACTCTGCAGTTCCCCTCATCTCTGCGGAGCTTCTGGTTGCAGGTGACTGTTTTCAGTGAAAAAGCTCTGATAAACCCACTGTAGGCTACCTACCCAGCATTAATCTGTATTATCCTTTTAAAATAGATGCAAAACAATGAACACTTGAACATACGTCAGTGTGATTAGAACTTCCTAAAATGAGAGAAACCATCTTTAGGAAAATGTTATATGATGTTGAGTTTGTCCCATCCGCTGACAAGAGACTATCACATGTTTAAAACAAGTGTGCGACTGTTTCACAATAGACTGGTCATATATCACAAGATATTACACAAACTGCTTTCTTTTCAGTAAGTCAGTGGTATGATGACCTCGATGACAAAAAATGGCATTTGTGAGTTCACAATGATTCTCCCCCAGTGCTCTCCCATTCATTTTGTTTGTTGTTAATATATTCCAAGTTGTTCTCAGCATTTAATCTCCATTTACCCCCTCTCTACGCCTGCTCTCCAAGATGGTTCCCTCTCTGTCAAACACTTTCTGCGGTTTCCATCATGTTTGTTTCTAATGACCTTTTTTTTTCTTCTCATTTTCTATGATGTAATATTAGTTTGCAGTCTTCATTTATCAATTCCAACATACTAGCGTGTAGACCTTTGAGGATGTAATAAAGGGCTATTCTTAAACCTGATTTAATTTGACTTGACTGGCTGCAAACTGGTGATTTATTTATGAACTGGACCAGATTCAGCTTTAGTGAGTATAATGCTGGTCCTTCTGCATGCTCTCATCCTCGTTTTCTGTCCTGTTTGCCCCCGCAGCTGACAGGGGACACAGGTGTGATGCCAACAACTGGTCAACAATCTGTTTGGTGTCCTCTCCAAGGAAAACTACCGGTCTTCTATATTCCATGGGAATGCACCTGTTATTTACATGGTTTAAAAGCACTAACAGGGTTTTTAATTCCTCACGAGCTGCCCTGTGGCCCTCATCAAAAATAATGCATCATTACTATTCACTTAAAGATGGCTGGTGTTGTTTTATTACTGTTTCTCCCTTTAATGTTGCAGGCCTGGCACACTGCAGCAAACCCCCGGTCATCCCAGTGTTTCCCCTTTATTCTTATGCATCCATTTACAAGGTAAGTGTCTTTGGTTAATTCACATCTCTGTAATAACAGCAGGACACCAGAGTATATGTTACCTACAATGCTTAAATCAGTTAATCATGTGAAGATAAAGGAAACAGATACAGACAGTCTGTGCAGTAAACGACACACTAATGTGCTGAAGGATTCAGTGTTGTTCTGTTTTTTAGCTGAGCTACCAGAGAATATTCAGTTAAAACAGATTGGTGATGCTGTTCAGCCTTTATTGTTTTCTTAAAGTGATATAGCCTCTGTGCTTTTTATGTGTAGCGAGCACTGAGTCGGACTTTGTTTAAATAATAGCATTTTAAACGCTACATTGCTTGTCAGCAAACATCATATGGTAACTTAGGAGGCAATGTAGCCTTGTGTGCTCCACTTAACTTGGCATGTAGTTAACACATCAGTCTTGATTTTTTCTAATGAAATCTTGACTCCTTTGCTCCTCATGTTCTCAAGCATTGTTTGGGAAGAAGGAGAAAAGGGGAATAACAGGCATACAAGCTTTAAAAATGGGCTATTATGATAAGTGCGATACATGCAGATTTTGCAAAAAGTAACCAATAAATATTTGATAAAGTAACTGATGAACAAGTGTTCATTTTGAAAATGGAATTTGGAGAGGTAGTAGATGGTAGAATGAGCCGACTCATATAGAGAGCCAAAGAAGTTAGCCAAGAAAAACACTCTATAGCAAAGTCAATACTTACAGAAAACTGTTCATAATTGTGTAATTTTATAATTAAATATCTTAAATAGTTAAGTAGGTATGCTGTATATATTGGTAATTTTCCAAAAAGAGTTTGGGATTACATTTGGCAAACAGAAGCAGTGCATTGGTTAGGGACTATTTTCATCTGTGGATTAATATACTTTGTGTGCAGGAAAGTTAAACTTCAGTGCTCATGTCACGCAGAGCAACAATATTCATGTGTTTTTTAATATTTTTCGGACACAAATGTAGTTTTTGTGATATCTTTTTTGGGATTTGCTGACAACAAAATGATTGTATATGTTGCAAGGCTTATCCTCTCAAGACATAATTAAACTGAAGCCAATTCACCTGCTGCCTCACATTATCTCTCATTTAAGTCACATTTAATGTGCAACAGGAGAGCACACTTATTAAGTGATTTACTCCACTCACGGCTGTTATATAATTTGTGTTGACACATTTAACAACAGTAGCGCTGTCTAATCACGTCAAATAAATTGTAGGGCGTCAGCTAGCCACTTGGCTGGTGAGGTAATTAGACGTTAATTACAAATATTTACTTCTGTGGACTTACAAATTCAGGCACATGTGGAGCAGCGATCCCTGTCGACGAGCACGTTCATCTTAGTTCTTCCCTATTTGCGGAAACCACAGAATAAGAGATAAATAACGTTTTAAAATGAAAATAGGGATTTATCTGTGGCGGTAGTGGGTGGACAGCTGATATAAGGATTATCAGCATGACGTGTTGTGACAGTAAAATGAGTAAAGGGTGGAAATGTGTTAACAGTTTGCAAAGGGGTAAAAAAAAATAATAATCACAAATTCATAGCACTACCATGGCAAATGTGATAGTGTGATAACTGAAATGAAGCAAATATAATGAAGCCAAAATAACTGCAGCTTTAGATAATGAATAATTTGTAGAACTGTTGGATTATGAGTGTGGTACTTTCACAGTAGAAAATTACTTTTAAACTGCACCGTTGCCTCTGACTTTGGCCAAATTTACCTCTGACCTTCAAAGTCGTACTTTTCTTGGACAGGAATTGGATGAAAGTGACAGAGGTCATTGAAGTTCCGGTTGCTTTCAGTTCAAATACCCTGTTTGACATGATTTTATGTAGCATTGGTCCAGACATTACATAATGCTGTGCCACATGTCCTTGTACTGTATCACAGTTGTGGAACAGAAAGGTGCGCAGGTGGCAATGTCTCCCAGCACACAGTAATGTTGTTTCTCCTTCCTCTCCAACATTTTACTTTTATTCTCTCATGCTCGGCGATCATTTTGTTGTGGTTGCCAATCAGTGCAGCACTGAGCACTGTGAGAGACTTTACCTACTCATTAAATTCCAAGAAGCCAGGCACATAAAAAAGACAGGCGTTGTGTGTTTGTGTGTGTGATTAGGAACTGCATGTGTGTGTTGCATTAATGGTTTCCACAGCGACTAAAAACTATGCAGCATAAAGAATATCTGGGGAGCTTGTGTGAATCCTGAAGAAGTGCTGTAAGTTTAGAAGATCAGAAATACTTTTATGTAGAAGTAATGTTAATTCATGGTGTTTTATGTAAGTAAATTACCCATCTGAGGATCTGTACGCTAGTAATGCGACTCTCCCTGGCAAAATAACATTAACAACGAATCGTTAATGGACTAACAATTTTTCCAAGCAAGCTGAGAACACTTTAAACATGACTTACCAATTTAGAGATGCACTGTATGATTTATGCTGGCAAGTGTAGAGCATTTGATATGGTTTGTTAAGTGAATTAAAAAGCAGATGCTAAGATTCTGTTTTCTCACAAAATGCATGCATTAAAAGAGGCATACTTTTTGAATAATTCAAAATGTGCTAAATTAAAGCGATGTTGCATGCATTAAAATGACTTCAACAGATCAATAAGACCTCAGACTTAACATGTGCATTGCATGAATAGGAAAGACATATATTAGCTTGACCATCGCACAGGCTTTGGAGCCAAAACTGACATCAGAAAGTCTGCATCTTTTGGGCTTTCTTATGAAAGCTCTTGTTCTACAATCAAAGACTCTAGAATCTATAAATGAATTGTTTAAGGAATACATATTTATCCAAGCAAGAGCACTTCAGTTACAAACAGTAAGATGGTGACAGAATTATTAAATTCACATTGTCAGCAATGGGATTGCATTAGCCACAACATGAATGCATGAAATCAGGCTCATCTCTTGAATAAAGTAACATTTTGCTAAATTAAAGAGATCAATAAGACTCCAGGCTCTATAAAATTTGCATCACATGAATAGAGATCATGTTGAATGAGAGATTAGCTTGACTCTGAGACCCTTCTATTGATGAGAAAGAGGAAGTCTACATGTTTGGGGTTCCTTATAGACACAGTCTTTGCCCTCAAGTCCCAAATAAAGACTGCCAAGTCCTGATTCAAGTCTGTAGTTTGGAACTTTGAGTCCTTAACAATTCATAATGAGCTCTTCACCAAATATAGCATTAGTTCTTCAAAGTTCTCTGTCAAGTTGATTCAAAGCTGTTGGATTCGTTCAAACAAAGTGAATCTGGGTGTGGCGGCTTGCTTGGAATAAACAGCATTACATGAACTGATTTGTGTGTCACCTTTTAAATAACATACTTTTTAAGTCTACTCTCAAGTCGTTAAGAGTCAAATTTAAGAGAAGTCACGAGTAACTGGTGTTAAAATCCAAATCCAGTTGCAAGTCAAGGCTCACAGGTAAAAGACAGAGAAGCTGCTGTATCAGAGAAAACACAATTAGCAGATATATCCAGGACAATGTGCATGCTCATAAACAAGAACATATAGACTGAGTAAAGCAGTTGAGTTACCTGCTAACTTCTCTCTATACTCGTGAATTCTCTTGTGTAAAAGATCTGTTCCATATTAATGGGATAGTAGTCGTTTGTTGCCTGAGCCGCTTCCTGCCAGCTGCTAGTCTCCTTAGCAATTAATTTGATTCCATTTGTGTTGAAGAAGTGTTTGGGCAGGAGACTGGAGACACAACAGTACGGAGAGACAACGTCTTCCGACAACGGGGGCCTTTGAAGTTGTTGGTGCCATTTAAAATAATAATGAAAGGAAGGAATGAAAACATGCGGCTACATGTCGGAGACAATGTGGGGTGAACCTGATACACCCGTTTACTGGAGGATAATCTGTCTCTCTTTAATGATTTTTAAAGACATTTTCAATCAAACAAAATCTCTGTGGTTGGATCAGAATGTTACATTCAATAATCACAGGATCTTTTTTGTTTTTGCACCTACTGAGACGAATGACTGCTTTAATAGACTACCTTTGTACACTGACTCTGAACACTCCCACTGTCAGTTTTTAAGTAAAACAACAGTAAGATCAGTGAAAAGCACCTGCTGTGATGAAGGCACAGCAAGTGATAGGTAGTTATTTATATAGAGCACAGTGGGTGTGTGCCGTATCTAAATATTCATGTTGTCAGTAATCACCTTATTAATCACGCACACTAGATCTTTTTTACCATGAGTTGTGTCAAAGATGTTTGTATTGTGCTGTAGAGATATCTACTGAAATGAGCGATGCTAACCTGCTTCCTAAGCCCGTCCTGTCTTGTAATACCACTTGTACCTTGAGAGGCGGTAGTGAGTCACTGTGGGAGTCTGCAATAAGTCCAACACAAGAGGACAGAGATGAAGAGCTGCTCTGAGGGACTTTCAACAACCTTCTCCTGGAAAGTATTGACGTCCAAAGGCTCAGAAAAGAAGTGATAGAAAAAGAAGGTAAGCAAAAGTGAACATTGTCGTTGCTCTCTGGAGACGGCTATTGATGTAAAGACATGAGGTTTGATAATAACCTTGTAATGTTTCTTTCAGACAGGTACATCATGTTCACCCATGACAAACACATAGTGCTGATATATGGTTTTGATGTGGCTGTTCTCTTGCTTTATCTAGCAATTTAACACATGAAACAGAATAAGTTTCAGACAAATTGGGTGGGTTTTTATTTATGAGTTTTTAAATTATGTGTATTTGGCTCTGGGTATGAAAGTCCCTGGTTCAGGATGAGGATGGCCTGAGGGAAGAAACTCCTTCTCAACCTTCCTGTTTTGGCCTTGAGGCAGTTGTTGTGCCTCACTAACCACAGCAGAGAGCAGAGTCTGTGCATGGGGTGATGGAGGTCTTTTACGATCCTCTCAGCTCTTGTCCTTCACCTCCTGGTGTAAATGACTTGTAGGCTGAGAGAGAGTTCCCCATGGTGTAGTTGTAGAAGGACGTGAGCACCTTGAAGGGCAGCTTGAAGTCCCTTCAGGGGCAGTCTGAAGTCTGAGGTGGTAGAAACGCTGACATGCTTTCCTTTTTTCACATAAGACCATGATAGATCCTCTGTGATGCAGACACATGTATCTTAAGCTACCTGCCCCTTGGTCCTGAATGGATGATGTTCCTCTCATGCTTCCTTCCAATATCTATTAGCTCTCTAGTTCTGCTGGTGTTCATAGAGAAGTTCTTCTCTTGGCACCAGTTACCAAGGTGAGTCACTTCCTCTAGATGGGCGTTCTTCCTCTTGACAAGTGTTTCTCAATCAGCAAATGTGATGGTGGTTGAGTCAGACATGGCTGTATAATTATGTGTGTGCAAAGAGAACAGCAGGGGGCTCAGTACACGTCCCTGGGGGGCTGCACACCCTCAACATACACATGTTTGTTTTAGAAACAAATACTGAATTATTACTAATCATATGATTGATCATAATTATAAATTAATCACATAGATTCTTATGCTCTAAATGTGGCCATATGCTCTAAATGTAGCCATAAAAATATATAATTTTTTATCCATTGCTTGCTCGTTGCCATCCAACTTTGGACAAAAGGTTACCATAACACAACCTGCGTTTGCATTTTTTCAATTTGAACTGCGTTGAAAATTTTTGTTTTATAAAATTTAGGCAAATATGTGGTACCACAAAAAGATCTAAAATAGGACATTTGTCAATACCACCCATAATGACCCATATGAGCATTTTCCAGTTTGTGGTACAGAGCGGAGAGTTCTAAAAATAGTGCACATGTCATTAAATCACTAACCCTTATCTAGACATGCACGTAGAGGTCGCTGTTGAAACAAATAAATGGCTGCAGTTTCTTTGAATTTGGGCTACAAACCCAATGATCTGGGTTAAAGGCAAAAGCCTTCCTGGCAATGCGTGAACATGAGTATGGGTCATTTACTGATTTTTTTTTTCAAAATGTCACCATACTAAATAAAAAACAGTTAAGGTGAGACATGGGACAAAACTGTTGAATCCCATAAACTTTGGATAAATATGTTAACTTAGTATGTCTGAAAGAAATGTAACAAATGCACTTGCATGCCCCTGCAAATCATCAGGTTGAGCAGAAATGTTGATTATGCTCATACTTATGATTATAATGGCAGCACACTTATAAAGATGATTAGGTAAAGTTGTTTACAGTTTCAGTAATCAGTGTGTTGCCTCATTAATAGTGTATATATAAAAACATAATCACAAAGATTAAAATTTCCAATATGACAGCAGATATTTTTTCGTTTTTAATACCACCGACAAAAAACACAATTCACTGAAGCTTAATTAAAACTAATCAAGCATCTGGAATATTCATCTGTGACTTCTGTATCTAGTCCAACATTTTCTTTGTCCCTCTGTGATTATTGTATTACTGCATAGTTAAGCTTATCACATAAATGTAGTCCATGAAGATTAAGCATAATAATACACAAGTGAGCATGAATTAAAACACTAACCTAACATTTAATCCAATTATGTTTTATCATATCCAATTATTTAAGGCAGATTATTCTTCACCAAAAACAAAAAAGAATCAATGGCTTCAGAAAACAGTTTCTAAAAGTGGCTTAAACATCCTATTTTGCAAAATTAAGGTAAAGCAAACAAATAATAAGATCCAGAAAGCTGCTCTAAGGAGGAATCAAGGGAAGCTAATTGAGAAAAGCAATTTATTTAGCCGATTTAAAGTTTCATAGTGAATTTAATTACCACTCAGTGAATAATTTCCTCAAGTTTTTCTCATTTCACACAACCAGGCCTGTAATTCTCAAAGTTAAACACAGCGTCATAGCTTTTTTTTTCTCTATCCCTAACAAAGCTCATTATCCACTGCTTTCTCCTCCTCCCTCTCCTGTCTCCTCTCCATCCTCTGGCTTACTTTATTTTTCTGCTCCACAGCTCATCTTGTTCACTGCAGCCAATTTAAAAGCAGCTTAATCCTGGAGAGAATACTGTTGCTGCTTCCAGTTGCACTCCTGTGATTGATGTCTGGCAAGATCTAATCTAATGTGCGTTGTTTGCATGATTGACACCACACAGGTGTGCTCCTACAAATGCTAGTGGATGCACAAAAGCACATGGGGAGTTTACTTTGTGCTCACCGCCTGCATGGAGATTAGAGCCACATATCAAGGCTCTAAAACTAGCAAGTGCTTCCTGATTGCTCTTGAAATCAGCTTGCAAATCAGGGGCTCTTTTGTTGTCATCTTGTTGCTGTCTATTCTTATTTTCTTTTTTTATCGCAATATTTGCAACTGCCTTGATTGCCCAAGAGGTGTGACTGTGACGTGGTGTGTAAAGACGTTGTGGAAAAGCAAAGCAAGCTCCTTTAAAACAAAAATAATAAGTCGGATTTGTAGCCTGAGGTTCGTATTTGATTAGGAAAGTTAACGTACTGGGATTTGAAGCCCAGATAGATGGTCGTTGCATACAGCAAAGTACTCGATATTCACTAAAAGTGAGCCACAAGCTGTAGGTTTCATATTAACAATAATCCATGTATGCTATACACATGGCTGTTGTTTTTTGTTTGATCTTCAAAAAAATGCAATACACAGCAGCTAATTACCCATGGGTCCTCTATAGGAGCTAATGGATGGACTAATTGATTTGCTTTAAAACTAGATGAAGAGTTGCTGCTGCAATGCAATAGCCGCATAACATTCAAGGATAAATAGAGAATGGAGAGTATAAGTCTTTATAGATTCTGGTTTCCTGTTAGTTTGTGAGATACTCTATGTGGATTCATGTTTTGCCTTCACTCCCTCCTGTCCAACCAGCAACAAGTCTTCCAATTCCAGTCTTGTCTTCCATACTACCAGATGGGTCACTTGTTCTAACCCTTAAATATGACCCACAAATGCGTTTTCAAAATGAGCGCCCCAACAGCTGGCAGGAAACACATTCACACATCCTCATTCCTAAATGTAACAGTGGCTGTTTAAAACACAGAACTTCTTGCTTAAGATTAGGGGGGAAAGTACATGGTTCAGGGTGGCAAAATAGAGTTAAAAAGTAAA
>CAFUXE010001374.1:134968-148583 GCA_903364295.1 Serranus cabrilla
CACATAGGTGACATACAGCATGACTTAAAGTGTGACATAAAGTATCAGATAAAGCATGACGTAGCTGCGCACAGGTCATGCATTAAAGTTAAGTTACAGAACTTCAAATATCACAGACAGAGGTCTCCTGGGTTGATGTCGTGTTGTATCTTAGTCTTTATACTCCATACTCACTTTAGCTTTGCGAAGAACTGTCCCTGTCTGACACCACTAGGTAGTAATAGTTGTTGTTGTTGCCATGCAGCCTCTCTGCTCTCAGCTCTCATTACTACATTCACATACACAAAATATAATGTCACTGGTGCCATTTAGCTTCTGTGCATCAAAATACATTATTTCATTAAGTTTTCCGCGGCTGGGAGACTTGTTCAACCGTGCAAACACAGCCTCTCTCTTTTTTCCTTTGTGACCTTCTTGAAAAGGTAGGCATTGTGATAATTGTGCATATCCAAAAACCTGTTGCTATCCAAGTCTTAATATAATAATATTTTAAAGTAATTATGTCTCTCCTTTCAGCCAGAAATGTGGGCTTTTCTTTTGGGCATGCATCTCTACCCCAGCCTTACAAACTGTTGGCTCGATGTTTTGTGTACAACAGCCATGGCTACACACAGAGCTGACCATAAACAGACAAAGAGGCAGTGTGTTACAAACTGTGTCACAAAGCCCCAAGTGAGATGCATAATATGTATGCACTGTGTACATGTCCAAAGAATGCTTCTAAACATAAATATTACTGCCCACATGTCTCCATCTGAAAGTACTATATTCAGAAAAGGGCCCTATTTGAAATACGGAAACAGAATACGCTGTTTACATGACCCTTATCAAACCGGATTATTGCCACATAATGATGTAAAAGGGAAATATAAGAGTGTATGTAAACATAGTCACTGTCTCCTCCTTCCAGGCCTTTGTTCAGAGATCTACCTGGTTGAACGCCCGTTCGACCTCACCAAATACTTGTACAAGGTATAAGTGACAGGTTGACGGTCGCTGCAACCGAACTATCCGTCATCTGCCTCTCAGGGTCAAGTCCTTCAAGCTGACACCCCAGTTTGCCGGCAGTGTCTGCATCACTAAGTGGGTCAACCCCTTCAAATTCAATGCTCCGCGTGTGCATCCAATATTCAACAAATTTAAAGTCACGCTTGTCAGGAAGAATTCTTCGTCTTCTGCTTCTAGACACCCCCTTCCACGGCATATGATTGGCCAACCAGGCAACATGGTCAAACTGCTCATGGGTGTTCACCTTCAAGGGAGGGACCCTCAGAGTCTGGCCTGTGTGGGGTATAGGACCTGGGAAGGGATCTCCAGTGCTGCCTGAGCGGAGATGAGTGTATTAATAGCATGTAATACAATTTCAATTGATTAATAATCACATATATTTAATGTTAGTTAATACTTTGCAATGAAATTACATTGTGAATACATTTTTCTGTTACCTGAACTGTAATCTGGTCATTTTCTCCCCAGTGGTTATGCTGTACATTTAGAAGATGAAGAAGAACTATTTTATTAATCCCTCATTAGATATTCCCAATTACTTAAAACCCTTATTACACAACTAGGGACCACCAACCACCCCGCAGACCCCAGAGGTATACCTTCTGTCATGTCTCACAGATCTTTTATTCTATCATTATAATTTGTTGAACAATTTGTTCCTAATGACTTCATATGATTGTTTTCTGTTTCTGTTTTAATTAGTGCTAGTTAAAAATACCAATGTATTGAGGTCCTGAGGGACCCCAGTAAAAACATCTAATTCCGCCTCTGCAGTTTTAATAGATAAAGTACCATAAAATGTTTGCCATGGGTATTCATTTCAAGTATCACACGGGCGTTCTGAAAGAGAAAGACACAGGTTTCCTCATGAGTTCTGTCTATTTTAGTTTCTCACAGTATGCCTATGAACTGTAGCTTTTGGTGGCATTAATTACACACCTAAAATGTTTTAAAGAGAATTAAGTTACCATCTTGCTCTGATGGTTGTTCCTTGCGGTATTTTACTATAATCATTGTAAATTAAATATGTTGGCTGAATGAGGATGAACTGGTACATACCAGTTGCTTCCTATTTTTTTAAAAACAAGAATGTGTGTATCTGCTATGGCAGAGAAAATGTACCTCCAGCCTGCCTGAGCGAGAACACAACAGAGAGAGGCTGCAGTGAAAACACGTGGCTGCACTGATAACAGCCCAAAGGTGCTGGTAGGGTTCACAAGAACCTTCACAATAGCAGCCTTGAGAGGATTTTATTGGACTATCTGCACACAGAAGTCAAAACTTAGTTTTCAGGGACAATGTTTTTTTCTGTCTATATTGGCTTCGTTCTGATGCTTTCTTCCCCTATTTCTACCCGTAAACATCCTTTTCTTGTTTGCCTCTTGAAATTGCTTTTATAACTTGAAAATAAAATGTGGTTTAGCAAATGGACAAAAAGAAAAAAACTTGGCCATACTTGAGCAAACACACTGAATAATCTAAAGTTTGAATTCTGCATTCAACTCTCCAACAGATGTCTTCTTTACCAAGTTACAGATTGAACATTTAAAGCTTCAATATGTATTTTTTCTCTTGTACGGTACTAGTTCTTCACTTAATCACTTAAAGCTGGTAAAGTATCAGAACATTGTCACTCATCTTGATGAGCTGCCTGGAAACAGCATCCAGCCTGAGGCTGAGGTAACCACCATCTGTAAAGACCACAACAGATGTGGAGGAGAAGCAAAAAACATGTGGAGTAATTAATTTTTTATTTTCTCATGTCTTTGTTGGGGTTTGGCTGCATCTTTCAGACTTGCTGATAATTCTCCCGCTATCTATGTCAAATATGTGTGTATAGTTGCTTTTGAATAGCATTCAAGCACAGAACATTTTTGAATTAGAATAATTCAAAGTGCATTAAGAGCTCAAGTGTTGGTGGTAATTTGGTGTTTAATTGCTGCACAATGATGGTACGGTTTTATCATACAACAAATTGTGTTTGGTATAGGCCACCAGTCTCTGCACATGGTCTTTCAGCCAGGAGTTATATGTGAATTAATATGACATAATGGGATCTTGGGACAAAGTGTACAATCTCGGGGCACATTTACTCTAGGTTGGTTTGAATTGGATGGAAACTCTCTTTGTCGTCTATGGTCTCTACTGCTGTATTATCAATGTAAATCCTGTTAAGTGAATGTGCATACAGAGCCCCAAATGATGATTTAATCCTACAGTAAGTGTTCCTGGATGATGCTGTGAGCCCCAGTGTGAATGTTAAATGAAGTCTCAATGCTATCTTAAATCAGGCTCAGTGCCAGGCGTCGAGCGTCCACACACTCACAGGAAATGTGTATTTGGGCAGATGCTGCAAGTATGTGCATGAATAATACACCACATTCTTATTGACTCCTGTGCTCCTGGCCTGGGAACTGTTTGTGCTACAATGGGTGGTCTTGTGTCAACCAGTCTAACATGAGTATCATGTTGAATTCTTTTCCGCACCGTAAAAGCTTTGCTACATCGACTGCTAAAATGAAGAATCAGAGCCTGCGGAATGAAAGTATTCACACTTGTTGGAGAATACGGAAGCTACCTCAGACTACCCTGGTGAAGTGAATAATATTAAATAATTATAGTAAATATGAATTTCTCTTGGAGCCAGAGTGTAGGACTTTTACATAGAAATGAGTGGTCATTACATTCAAGTCCTTGCCAAATGAATCACACAAAGCTCATTAAGCCCACAAGAGAAAGCTCTGTTTCTCACAGTATACCAGAGATGTACTGTCTGGTGTCTCTGGCCACGTTCCCATGCCAATGCACTGGAAGTGATGTGTTTTATGTTAACCAGCCAGAACTAAAGGGGCCTGGAAGGCGGGGGGGGATGTAGCAACAGAGCAGCAGCTAGGAGGGTGAAGGAAAAAAGGGTGAAAATGTGTCCAAAAAAGTTACTGTAGTGAATACTCCTGATAAAAAAGAAGGCTTAAAGTCAAAAATGATGAGAGAGAAAAGAGATGAGATGGGGGCGATGTGGTGAGCTCACCTGCAGGCATACGTCAAATATAGGCATCAAGTGCTTGTTCAACTACTCTCACTGCCAGGGAGTGAGATTACAGTTAGGTAACTGTAAGTTTAAGCCTGCAATAACTTTTATTAAAAAAAACAACTGTTTTTGGCTAACAGTGAGATGCAGTCATGCTTATTTACACAAATAAAAGTTACCAAGCAACTTCGTCACTTATTTGGAGTCATATTTCTGTCCACCTGATGAATGTACAGTAAGCGTCAGGGGCAGTGAGGTCTGTGGTTTCATTAGGTTTGAGTGTGTGTTGGAGGCTATATCTAGGTCCTGGTTTCCTGTGCCCAGCGGTGACTCATTGTCTCTCTGACTGAGATGGGGATGAGGTTGGTTTTTGTGCTCTTGTGATTTGTGTTCTGTATATTCCTTTACTTCTCTTTGTTCTTTCGAGGCTGGTTCTTGTGGCTCTGTGAAGGTCATTGGGAGTTTTATTTTGCTTTCTAACCTTGCTGATTTGCAAGTGCTACTTTATTTTGTTTTCCTGTGGTCATTCCTGTGACTTGTTATATTCCATTTCTGGTTATTATGTGTTTGTCAACTGCTCAACAGTTCTTGTTGGTGTTTTCCCCTTTCACCTTTAATTGCTTAATTTTTGTGGTTGCTGGGCAACTTTAACATTCTCCAAGTCACAATTGTGCCCCAATGTCACAATGATATTAAAGACTTAAACTGAAAACATGAAGTGACCACAGACAAGTTTTTCAAGTATGCGTGAGTTGACTCAAGTCCAAGTCACAATGACCCAACCCCCCATCTCTGCTATGTTCACCAGCTAGTTGCCAACTGCTGTTTTGTGCTGAGCTTGTGGTGTTCGTGTGGCAGTGAGAGAGAACCAAAACATAAAAGCTGCAGACCGGAAAGCTAAACAATGAGCTGAAACTCGCTATAAATCTCTGTAAAGCCGTGGGGAGCTGCAGATTCTGGCGATAATTATCTGCAAGTTCATCACTACAACTGACACCTTTCCCATTGTTTTCACATTCCCATGTGATACATTGCAATTATAAAAATATCAATTATTGCTGCCTTATTTTCGTCTATGAACATAGTCAACTCCCACAGCTTGTTAAAATCCCACAAACTGCTCTATTCTAAATGTGATCTTTCAACAGCATTACAGTTTGTGAACGTTGACATCTAGACAGCCTTTAAGTATGAATCACTTTGTTGTTTATTTTAACTAGTTTTACTTTAGAACCCCCCAAAAAACTTGAAAAACAAAAATATCACATAAGGCATAATGTCAGCTCTCTAAAAGGCATTTTGAAGGCATTTGTTGTCAAATATTCTCACTGATGAGAGTAGAAGAATTTCTGCAACATTCAATCTTAAATCTTTCAGTATCAGGATTCTGACATTGATGAGCTTCACAAACAAACAAACAAAACTAAAGCATCACATTGTAGCAGTTTGTGTTTCACTTCCATATTATGCAGGTTTCTTATTGTTTGTCTCAAAGCAGCTAAGACTGGAGCATGTTGCTGCTTTGAGACAAACAAATCCCACCAGGACTCAGACAACTGATCGGAAAATCCTGCACACTTGTTTTTCCGGTTGCAACTGCTCTCCAACTACTCCTACAGAATCAAAATACAATGTCTGTAGTAGCAGAGTGCAATGTGGTACTTGTAAGTTGGTGTGATAGAAAAGCACAGCATTCATCTACTTTCTGAATTTTAAGAGAGTGTTTTTGCATGTGTTGGCAGATTTCATTACATTATCCTACTCCCAATGATTGCTGCTCTTTATGAATGGATGCCAAGAGGACTAATGGCTCGTGCTGATTTATTCCCAGTGCTCAAAATGAAGGTGAGATGAGCTGTGCATAAGACTCAGGTGGTCTTGATTGAATGCTATGATGAGAGAAGCAGCTTTTGCTCATTTTTTAAAATCTCCCCCACTGAAAATTAGTAGTGTATTGCCTCATTATAATTTACTTTTATGATTTCTTGAAGTGGTTAGTCAATTACGTTATCCACAGCATCTCCCATGGATGGGGTGAGTGTTTCTAAAGTGCTTAAAGAGTCTTCGTAAAGAGTATTTAACAGCTGTGGTCCATCACAGACACTATATTCATACTTATATGGGAAATCTGAATTAACAGGCTTGCTGGGAGAAAAAAGGGACTCTGGACCTCCCTTTTTGCCAACGGTGGAAGAGGTATCCATATTGTTAAAGTAACTAAATCAACAATGAAACAATACCAATAACTAAAAGTCCCTCATTTAAAATCTTACTGTACAAAAGAAGTGGACATAGCCACAAAGTCGGAACAGTGACATCAATGTGGAAGTGCCTTAAACCTGCATTGTTTTAAATGGCCACCAAACTCAATTTACAAATAAAGTAATTTTGCTTAGCAGTTACTGGCCCTATTGCTACCTCGATTTGTTTTATTTATTTGTGTGAGCTTTAAAAAAGGGCTAGCATACAAGATGAGGGCATGGAACAGCGACAGTTTCCCCCATGTAAACTGAAGGCAAAGGCAAAGCTGTGTAATTATTAAAAATATTTAAAATGCTTAAACTACTATTGCTTTTTTTTGGCAGGCTTTTTTTGGTGGATAAAGTACATCTTGCGGCTGCCCCCACCTGCCACAGTACATTACTTATCTCTTGTCTGCTTCTCCAAACTGGGGTGTGCCGACTGCCATCTAGGTAATACACTGACTATGGAGTGGTACCCCACTTCAATACATCTTAACTATCACTTTAAGATACAGTACTTCAATAAATATATTTAATTACTGTCCATCAATGTTTTTGCTGTAAGCTTACATTGAACCAGAGTGCGATTGTTTGAATATGGACTGAATAAACGCATTAAAGAATGGCATCTTTTGTAGTCCTGTAAAGGTGGCGCAGGCCCTCATTCATACCGTATCTCAAAGTGTTTCCCCGCTGACCTCTCCCGTTGTGTTCCTTCTGCAGATAAAGAAGATCCGAGACTATCAACAGAAACATTACTCTTTTATGATGGCATTGTATCATTTTCATGAGAAACATTAGGCTACACCCAGCTGGCTAACAGCATCACAATTGATTAGGGCAAGAGCCAATAATAACACAAGTTCAGATAGCTGTTTCTTATCTTGTTGGGGTGCTGCTATCAGCTGAATCACTGATTCAGTCCTCAGTCACAGAGGTATCAGGGAATAAAAATGCTCTGCTTTTCATGGCTGTTCATCATTTATGTACTGTGCTACTGCCACGGCAGAGGCTACTATGCAATTGTAGGGTTCACCTGCTCTTGTGATGATGTATTAGAGTCAATTTAACCTGTTATGTTTTATCATTGTCCAGATGAACAGGTGGTATATATCTTAAAATATACCACCACAGCACTGGCCCCATACAGCACGTTCAATGTGATGCTTACTACTTATGTACCATAGTGAGCTGTAAAATATTTGTGTATGTTTTTACACACATAGAAAAACAAACACACTGTAATATTCTTTTATTTGTATTTATTTACCGAACTTCTTCCCATAATTCACAAAGTCGAAAGTGTTATACATACAGATCAAACTACAGTTAAATGTAACTGAGAAAGACAATCCGGCTGAGATAAGAAGCATCCCCAGGCCAAGATGTAGTATTGTGATGACTTTGGATTAACATTTATAAATACTCAAGATTTCATAGGCTTACATTATTTTACATCTGGCTCATGAACAATGACCAGAGAGTGTAATGGCATGGTTATACCAGCCGGGGTTAGCAAAGCTAAAGCTGAGTGTGGACCGTGGAGGCGGGACTTCACATGTAGCCCCGCCCCCACCCCCACCTGCAGTAGGATGTACCTGTAATGACGGCGTGTTTTTAACAGCGTTACCATGGGACTTCAAGATGTCAGATAAGTCAATTTGGAGCAATTTGCCTATAATTTATCCTGTTACATTAAAAAAGCGCCAGTCAAAGGCATAGTCAGCCTAGCAAACATTGCCCAACACTCAGCCAATCACACAATATCTGTTGCACCTGTTGCTCCAGCAGGTGGTTGATTGAAGCGGCCGAAGACGCAGCACAGGAGCCTGACAGGAGCAGCTCTCGCTCGGACCTAACAACAAAGACCAGGCGTTGTTGTAGTTATCTAATTACTATGGAATTTGGGTATTTATTTAACGCACCTCCTATAATGCCTTCACAACACCTTCCAAGAGGACAGCATTTCCAAATGTCGTGTCGCCCTGCAACGGTGCATAACTGTGACCGCTGGCACCAAATAGACGGAGGTCAACATAGCGATGTAACTGATTTAACTACATGCAAAAAAGGATTTATCAACAGTACAAATGAGGACTTTCCGAGGAGGAAAACAAGAAAGAACAACGCTGGGAGGTAAGAGCATTTTGTTTTCGTTTACATGCTATTGTTATGGCTTGTTGCTTCTACGTTATGGAGCTAATTTATTAATTTAAGTGAGTGTTGGTTGCTGCTGGATGACTTGGAAGTATCCGTTGAATGCTCTTAATGCTCTTTTCCTGCTGCTGGTCTTGCATAAAGCTGTTTTTATATTGAGCGCGTTTGTGTGTGCAATGAAAAGACCTATATGTGCTGCATTATAAAGGCCTGTTAGGCAGCTGCAGCAGTGGTAAGATAGGCCTATTGCTGCACTTAATCTGAATGAATGGCCTTGTGTTGCATCATGTGGTATCTTTTTGCAGCCTCATGCCATTTGACAACCAGGTGAAAGCGAAAGTCCTTTGCTCTTTTAAACCATATCTTAAAAGCTGATTTTTTGTGGTACTATTTGAGCCAAAATATAATGTCCTAGTTGTGAATTCTAGCTGCTCATTGCCAGAGACTTTAACTCGAACCTCTTACTATCCTCACCATTCAAACACTTCTTATGAATGCTTGCTATCATATGACTTTGTATATATATTATCAGTTAAAATACAACCATAGTCACATCATTACCTGCAGCGGGGTGAAGTTACAGGCAGGGCGTTTGCTTCAATAGAGATGCAATCATCCTTGTGTGCAGCAAGAAGCCAAAATGTTGAAGAAAAAGCTGAGAACTGTGGAGAACAGGAGCTTGCAGTTTATGAGGTATACTTGTACAATCTGATGCAGTGTTTTGTTGACCTTCATTTACATACATGAGAGAAACAGAGAATGTTAATGTCTTATGTTATTATGCAACACAACACCACCAATAGCTGCAGAATCACCTCAGTATTGAATCAACACCTCTCTGGGACTGCAAAAAAATCACTGAATATCATAAGCTTCACAAAGTATTTATAGCAGGGCTATTGGATCAGGTGTAGAGCTGCATCTGACAAACTGGTACCTTAGTGCATGCCTGTTATTTACCCACGGAAAACATATTTAATCAGACAAGCAAACGCACCGCTTTTTGTTGAAATGAAATACAACTTTGTAGCTAGGCCAAGTTATTCTGGAACAAGCTTAACCTGGAGTTCGTCCAGTCCACTTTCACTGCCTGTCTTGTCTCTCTGTAACTGGTGAGACATTGGTGGACGTGCACACATTGTAAGGGAGGGGTTTGTCTGAGGTCGTTTTCTTTTTAATCTTCTTCTTTCAGGTCTTTTAGAATGCTGTCCTTGCACAGTGACTTCATGAATTGATTGGCTTTGACACAAACTTTTGCTGCTAATTCTTGGAAAACCCTTTCTTCTTTTTGGCTGAGAAGAGGAGAGATTGATGGGAGATTAGTGGGCGCTTGGTCAAGATTAGAAAAAAAACAACACATAGTGACAGTAATGAGCTCAACCCTGTCTGGGTGTCATATCACCACCGTAATGTCTTAACTGTCAACTCTCATTTCTTGTATGCTGTGTTGTGGTCAATTTTTGAGTGTGAGTCTGTCTCAAGTACTCAGTTCGAGCCACTGAAGAAATGCCCAAGTCGACTCTGACTCGAGTTATTAATATCTGAATCCGAGTCCAAGTTACAAAGAAGAGTCTGAGTTAACTCATCATTATCTGAATTTGAGTCAGAGTCACAAAAATCGGGCTCTGAGGCTCCTCCTTTCCTGAAACATCCCACAACACGTCCAACAGCCATAAGTAGCCTTGTGCCTAGAGTACATGTGATGGAGCGTCCATGACGCAGGACATTTTGAGAACTGTTAGTCATCATCATTATTTCTTCTGCACTTTCGTCAAGGACATAATGTAGTTATTACCTGGTCCAATGATATGATATGGTATCCTCCCTTACTACCACCTTACCGAACATCTTTGACCCGTGGTTGAGTCACATTTGAGGCTTACCCTATTTTGAGCTTACAATGAAGATAAAACACCCCACTAAATCTAAATTACCCTACCAACAGTCCTAATAGTTCACAATGAGCATGTATTAATATGATTTTGTCAGCATGCAGTGAGGACCCAAGTGCGAATGAGAGGCTGGACAAAATAAAGGATATCAGATGAGATCAAATGGTGGAATCAAATGGTAGCCTAACTAGGGAAGCTCAAAACTATTGAATTTAGAGGTTAAAGCGCTGGTCTGTAGACTTCTTGTTTGCTATTATGTATATTCTATGTATATATAGGCTCCATATTTTTCAACAATTAGATGTCAATTATATACTTCTTAGGTAAAAGAACATCTTTACTCCGACTTATTTGTCTGAACACAAAAAGTATATAAATACTATTCAAAGAGGACATAATGAACATTATCAATCTTTTACAATTGAAGAATACACATTGTTTTGGGCCTACACAAATTCTAAATGAAAATTACAATGGAAATAAATACACTGCCATATGCTCGAGTCACAGGTCCTGAGATTGGGCTTCAATTCCGAGTTCAGGACTCGAGTACTCAATCCCTGCTTTTATGTCAGTGTACAGGAGGACTGAAAGATAGTGTTGCACTATTCAATGGTAATAAATTAAATATTGGAAATAGTAAGAGGAATCAATCATTAACTATAGCAGAGTGAAGCTAGCACACATTGGTAAATAATATCTTATTCCCTCTTCAAATCATCCATGATTTAAGGGCAGTTGTCCCCAAATCCGCCACCGTTTGCTGGTCTTGTCCAGAACGGCTTTTGGAGAGATCTTTTCTCTTTCACCAACAGACATCTTTGGACAATAAGTTTATTTCTGACCATTCATTCTCAATTTCTGTTGATAGGCGCCCAGTTGGTTAAGTCTCCAGGTGTACTTTTCCTTAAAAAGACTAATTCTTGGCCTGACCGCATGTGTCAAAGCTTGCACATAATAGGGAGGTGCCGCAACTACCTGATACCTGGGTTTGGGTTAAGGACAAGTTCAAGGAAATATGTTGGATTGTGTGAGGACTTTTTTTTTTTTTTGGCATAGTGGTCATAGTTGGAACTTCAATCCAGATGTGCAAAATACCATACACGTCTATTACAATTTAAATGTATCTGTTGAAACTATTAGGTCCAATTTAAAAAAAGCTCACAGGAGCTTTAAGATGGACAAATATTACTCTGTTCTGTTTATTTGTTATTTGTCTATATTGAAAAAACAATATCCACATTATATTTTATTGCAATAATAGTTATTTTGAGCAGAAAGGAGCACAGAAACCGAGGAGTCGGCTGTTTTAATACGATCATGACAATGAAAGTGCACAGTAAATGACTACTATGAGGACTAGCATCATCATACATGAATACAATTTAATTCAAACAAATCCCAGCTTTCCAGTTATACGCAATTTATGCAGTTTCAAGCCTGTTTCGAGAAGCTACATGTTTTTGTGGGTGGTGAAGTACAATTGGATGCCCCTGATGCTTTTTGCTCAATATGAGTATGCTATTTGCTTTTTGTGTTATTCATCTATGCTTTATTTAGCTCCATGCCATTTTCTTTAACAGATGGGTTTAACACCATTTTATAGTAGACAAATGTTAAAATAAATATTGCTTTTTCATTTTTAACAGTAAAATAACGATATTCGAGAAATTAATAGAGAACCACACTTGGTATTAATTTATGCAAAACAAAATGCAGACCCTGGCATTACTTATTATTAATTTTGCTCTGTCTTATCTTCCATTTCACTATATGTCTAATTTGCATGCAAGCGGTAGAGCAAACAAAACAAAAAGTGGGGAAAAACAAAAGAAAGGAGAAGGAGTGCTCACCTGCAATGTGCACTGTTTTATTTATGAAGGCTCTGCCAGGCACGATGGAGACAAATTACCTTTTAACAATGTGAAATAGAATTTTGTTTACAAGGCTACGCTTCCCCTTGCTTTTTCAAATGAGATTTTTCACAGCTTCCTCATTTGTATCTCACAGCATTATCGTCTCAATCTTTCAAAACCAATCAGTCTCAAGAAAAGAACAGAAAAAAAGAAGAATGAATCACTGCTGTTCATAAAACAAGCCATTAGGTGTATTTTATGAATGCACACCACATCAGCCACCAGCCTCAGACACCCTCCTCCTCTGTCCTCCTCCAAACCACCCATCAGCTCAGTCATTTCAGTGACATACCCTCCACAATTTTATTTAAAGCCCAATACAGTCTGCGGCATGGTAGAGTGCCCTCTGTCAGAGGCTGCATGAGGTGAGGTTTGGGAAATGTATACACAATCTAAGCAGATACAGGAGGCAATAAGAGCGCAAAATGGAAACACACTCACCTAAAACACAGCCGTATCACTGCATCACAGAGCGGCTGTGAGCAACCATTTCTAAGCCTATCCATTTCAAGATATCCATTTCATAGATTATCAACATTTGATACTAAGGTTAACCAAGCAAAGCATATAGTCTTTGTTTGCAAAATATTGTGGGGGATTTTTGCAGGCAAAGTCAACATCTATTAAATCCTCTCTTTTAGCTCACTTTGTCACATTGCTTTTGTGCTGTGGTGCAGGTTTTGTGTATTTTGGCCTTGCATTCCCATTGTTGTTATGCTGTTTAATTAAAATATTCATGCGTTTTAAAGTATTTGTTTTCAAGATCATCACTGTGTTGCCGTAAAACAACACCACAGGATGTTCCAAATACAATGTGAATGAAAAAGAGAACTCGTAAAGTTATGAAATACTGTGTATTGTAACATTGAACTGTGAACCAGAGCACACATTACAATAATGCCTCAATGAGCTGAGCCAAAAGCTACGTCAATGGCAGCATAAAAAGCACAACCCATCAATACATGTCTTCAGAGAAGAAAAGTTGTGGAGTCCCTGGCAGTTTGAAACAGTATTGTGATGCTGCTCTTTGGTAGGAAAGTTAAAAAGAAAAGAAAAGCCAACTTCACTCATCTGGAAAAACACTGTAAAAGCCTACATTCAGAGAGCTACGCTGTGTTGAAATTCTACAACTTGAACAATGTTTGTACATGTACAATGTTTGTACATGTACAAACATTGCACATGATACATACTACATACCAACATATCTGACAGCTACATTCTTTGTCTGATCAGCACTCTTTTCTACCATTGCAGTGACTTTCAACAACCTGCATTTTATTAAGTGAGCCTTGTAGTTTTTCATCCAAAATATTTATTGTCCTGTCTGCTCATACAGAAGCTCATAATGTTTAATATCTGAGCATGTAT
>CAFUXE010001374.1:166225-197522 GCA_903364295.1 Serranus cabrilla
CACCAACTCTTAACAACAAAAGTCTTAAGAGATACAGATTTACTTGCACTGCCCGCACCAAGGTAGAACAAATGGACACAACAGCAAGACAGCAAAATAAGTTGAGCTCACCCCTTGAGTACCCCTTAACACTGTCAGAACCCAGCCGTATTTATCAGATGTCATGCTGCCTTTTCACTATGTCCCAGTGGCTCATGTGGCATGCTGAAATTCCTTCCCCTAACCATTAATCTCACCGTAAAGACGATGAAAATGCTTTGCCCTCTCTCCTCTCTCCCTCTCTTTGTCTGTCTCCTTGTCTCATATATACCTCCATGACCAGTGCCCTCCCTCCCCTCCTGCACTTTACAGTCCTTTACGCTGAAGACACTGGAGATAAGGTCTAAATATCTGACGCCATTTTTATTTTTCATCTTCCCCCGAGGGCTCTTTGTCAGCTTCTTATCAGAATGTCAGGCCTCCGCTTGAGTAGGTAAACAAACAAGCAGCAGCAGAAATGATGTATCAGAGAACTGCCACCGGTTGGGGATGAGCTGTCAGTCGCTCTGTTGAGCTAATGATCACTGTTGGGTGCTGTGGGAATTGAAGGTCTCTAATTCAGGCCACATTTTTTCTTGTGTTCGTGCTGTGGTCTCACTCATGCATGTGCTGTTGGATTCTCGATGTCTGGATTCCTGATTCGGTGTCTGTTGATCAGCCGCAATCCCAGCAGCTTTGCGGTTTGTGAGGTTAGTTAGCCTGTCCTGTCCTGCATCAGGCAGAGGACAAATTTAAGTAGCTGCCCACATTGTTTGATCTACACTGTAAATGAGGACTGCAATCAATGACTGAAGATTTTTTTTACCTTTTACACTTTCCTAGAGCCAAGAATTTACTCCAAAAAAGTTTGTTGTTGCAAAACAGTATGCAAACATTTATTAAGCGTCAGGGCTTGTTTAAATAGCCATAAAATTAAATTTATAATGATATAAATGAGCAAATCGGTAAATCCTCACATTTAAGAAGGTGGAATCAACAAATTGTAGGAGTTTATATAATGCTTCTGCGCTGGCGGCGACAGCTGTGGCTGGAGGTGTTATGTTGTTGAGTTGTCCATTCATCTGTCTGTCCGTCCATCTGGTCTTTTCTCATGGATGTCATATCTCAGGAATGTTTGGGAGGAATTCTTCAAAATATGTCGACTCTGACTTATGGATCAACTGATCATGATTTTGGAGTTCAAATGTTAAGGTCCCAGTGACTTCACAAAATAGGTTTTTGGCCAGAACTCATACACTAATTATAATGAGGTTTCACACAAATTCCTTAAGGGATAAAATTATCAAGTAATGACATTTTATATCCAAAGGTCAAGTTCACTTTGGCATCATAAGGTTCTGCAAAAGCACTTTATGGCCATCATTCAATGCCAGGCACAGAAGGGGAGATTGTGGCTATATTTCACATTTTTGTGGATATGGAATTGGTGACACTAAGCTTGTTGCGGTGTTGAGGATGAGTGTGAATTTGTAGCTTCTTTGCAGAAGCATCCATTCTTGCCATCTGTGTGTTACATACAGACATGGATTTAAACTGTGACTTGTCTGGTTGGCGGAGGAATACAAACACAAGGCGGTAATTCTAGTTCAGGGTCGTCCAATCGATCCATGAAAGGGCCGTGTGGCTGGAGCTCACCCTACTCAACTCATTCAATTGCCTGTATGGCCTTCACTCAGATGGTTTGTTGTGACTGGCCAACATGTCCCTTTCATGGATCAACTGACACCACTGTTCAAGGTGATTTATGTCTTGAAGGATTAATCAATAATTTTTAATCAATTTGGTTTGATCAGTTTTCTCTCCATTGACCTATCCATTGAGTCTGTTCTTTTTTTGTTAGTTAATTTCACTGGGCAACAAACTGGTTATACTTTAGCTACTCTTTTTTTTTCAAACCATCTTAAAAAAAAACATATAGACATATGCAGTCATACATCAGATTTTTTGTCAGTGTGACCTTTAAGCTGCATTTAGTCAGCCCCTGTCAACTGATAACATTGGAAACGTATTGCATGACCCATGAATATATCAGGTGTTTGAGTGGTCAGTAGTATATTACATAGACTATGGAACGGAAGGAGAAAAGTCGTCAGTCACCAACTTTTAACCAGAATTTGATAAGTTCATATGTAAATATACCATTAATGTATTTTCCAGTTGTCCATCATGTGTTGAAGTGATGAGTTGCAACTTTTTAACTGTTCTTGAACTAGTCCAGTATTTTAACTGAATGTCTGTGTAATTGCTACTACCAGGTAGTAAAGTCATTTCCAATGGTCTGATTTGTCTCATTTAACAGATGTTGGCAATTAATAATAGTCATCCAATTGGCTCCAGTAGGGTTTTTACCATTCCCCTCCCCTTTGGCTCTGTGCTGTATTACCTCTTTCAAAGTCCCCCTACAATACTTAATAAGCAGAATAACGCCAGCCATCCAATTAGCCTCAGAATGCTCCTGAGTTAATAATGGAAAACTACAAGGAGGAGTTATATTGAGACCTCTTCAAGGTCTGTACGAATTATTCACATGATGAGCAACATGAAACTGCACTTTTTCAGAAAAACACAGTTGAATCATGACTCATGTGTTCAACACTGTTGCTCAGAACCATTCTTTCTGCTGTTGCAACTTAAACAAATAATTGATATTTGCTAAGACTGACATGACCTTTAGCCTTATACTTCCCAGATGTAAACATTTATACCCTCTCTGTAATTCTCAGTTGTTCAAGATAGAAGCAAGAGCTAAATGTTCCTGATATTAGAACAGAAAAGGCTTTGGAAATTTGTGCTTAATCACATCTGTTTATTTTTCTAAACTATAAGGCAAAATGTTCAGTAAAAGCCGAAATTTGTTTTTTTGTATAGTTTTTTGAAGCACTTCACTAGAAAAAATAAATGGACATTGAAGAGTCAGAACTGTTTTGTCTTGTTAACAGTTTTCATATCAGTTGATATAGTTAGCTCAGAATTATGGAATATTAAAGTTTCCATCCTTTGTCACTATATATCTTAGCCTTTCTAGCTCTCATAGACCGATATTGGGAAATCAAATTCCAAATACTGACAATAGAACATCGAAGTGTGTGGTGATCCGTTCTGTTGTCAAGACTATAACTTGACTTCCATTTATCATAAATGGGGACAAAGTGGCTGAAACTAGATAAATAGGATCTGTAGTACCGTTAAATTACAGAGGATAGTTTCTGTATTGTTGCAATAAATACTAATACATAGGACAATTGCTCCACACAGCTTTGGTTGAATTGGTCAGAGAAATCCCTGCATCCATGTGCTGTCATGCATATATGTAACCATAGTTACCAGATGATGTTAGCAGATTGCTGACAACCATTTGTTAATAATAAAGCTTTTGAATTAAAGGCAACCCACACAAAGTGTTTTTAACGTATTTTTGACGTCACTTGTTCGTCTCATGAAACAAGAGAGGTTTCACTGACTCTAATACACATGAGACACGTCACCACCAGGATTTCTTTTTTTTTTATCTGCCTTGTTTAATGAAGGGTCATCTCCAGCAGCTGCATGAAGCTGTTCAAATTAAATAAATCTCCTACTGTATATATGCTGGGAACCCATCACTGGTATTTTGAAAGACTGATTGAACAAAGCCGCACATGTTGCTCAGAGCTTTCAGATTCACAACAGTAGATTTACCCCGCTTGCTATAATGGGCAGGGAAAAACATGAATAAATAAAAGATACAGTTTTTCTTCCTGTATGCTTTTGTCTCGCAGATTTAAGTTGTCAGTCAGCACAGTGAAGACACACTTGTTGGTGACAGAACAGCTGGCTCTGAGAACACTGATTGGTTATAGGTCTTGGGTAACACTTAAGCATTGATAACATCAGTTCAAATAGAGCACAAATGAAACACCTCAATTCTTGTGCTGAGCAAATGCACAGCAGTCAATCAGAAGTATGTCATAGCACAGTGGAGGTGATGGAGTTGCTCATCAGTTGATTACCTCTGTGGATTATTATTATGCTCTGCATATAACCTGCCCTGATGAGATTTGTGTCAACAAAGCAACCCCTCTCTCTATTTTTCAGTTTTTCAAGAGGTCGATTTTCTCTGCAGTCCCTGTCCTCCAAACACTCCTCTTTTCAAAATAATGTCAAGCAAACATGCCAAATCTGCTTAGGTCACATCAATATCTTGTATCCTTAGCTGGCTGTACTTTCCAGCCTATAATCACCGGCAGTCTATGAGTCCTTGGTTATGCTTTTCGCGCAGCAATCCTTCACCCATTGTAATATCTGTCAAAAAGAAAGAGAAAGGAGGGAGCTGAGGGGTATAAATAGGGATAGCTCACCATGCATATGTATGAAACTTTTGTACCCGCCTCACATGGTCATTTATTTCTAACTTGGTGAACATTTTAGATTTGCTGGAATATTATTCAAACCACAGAGCTCTGTGAAACGAACACATTTGAATGAATTGCATGAATAGTGGAATGGGGGGGTTAGAAGTGTCTGATATCTCTCTCATCCTGAGTGTTTTTCAGTGTAATTCACAATGGGTGATGCTTTTTGCTTCTGTGCAGCAGCCACTGACTTGATGTTGGTATGGCTGAAAAAAAAAAAAACTTCACAGGTTTGGGCTCAAAGTTAAAGCATATAAAGACAGTAATTCATCCACTTTTTCTGATTTACTGTACTATTACAAAGAAGCCATATATTATATTTACATTATATCAAGCATGGCAACAAGATCTCCAACCTAAATGACAAAATACATTGTTTGTCAATGCCACCCAAAACGACCCTTATGAGCATTTCGCGGTATAGCGCAGAGCGGAGCATTCTAAAAATAGTGCACACATCATTATATATACACATACGGCCTTAGAATTTAGGCTACAAAACCAACAACCTAGGTTTAGGACAAAAAACTTCCTGGTAAGGCGTTATAGACGATTAAAAAAGGGAAAAAAGTTACATAAATTCCTGAAGGGACATCGTTATATCATAATGTGTTGCACAAAACATGAGGCACAAGGCTCCATGATTGTTTACTTTTGACTTCACACGGAACATGAACCCTGCTCTCCTGGGTGAAAGTCCGACGTTTGTATCTTGACCCATTCACTAATACTCCCACCTGCCCCTGTGTGAATTCTGCTCTTCAAACTCTACATTGCTGCCATTCATTATTATAACAGCTGCTAGAGAGCAGCGGAGGTCAGTCTAAAACATACATGTGGGTTGCTGCATGTGGGGTCGTTTTGTCATTTATGTCTTTTAATGCCTTAATAGCCCTGCATTTGATTTGATTTCCCCTTACAGCTATAATAAAAAGAATGTGAAACATATTGTAAACCACCAAATAGTGGAATGTGCTAGCAAACAGCTGCTTATTTAAACAAGGTTTGCATTCTCCAGCCAAATTGTCAATGTGAGTTCAATAATCACTTTCCTTTTGACCTGTGTTTTGGATTTCATAAACTCCTCAGAAAAATCGCTCTGGCTCTTTATCTATCAGTTGCCTGTAAAACCAAAATAACAAGCTTTAAAGACTCTAAAAAGCCCTGTAGATCTGAGGGGAACTGCAAAGTTTGGTGATAATTCTTTGTGAATTGTTTCACCTCAAGCAACACCTTTCACAAAGCCATTTGATCCATTATTTAGAAGTGCTACTCAAGAAGACGAGATGTTTTGCCTCTCATCCAAAAGTTCTGCAGTAGTGCTCCAAATGGGATTGTGTTCGACAAGGAATCTTAAGAGCATCGTTTGAACAAACCCATTAGGTTTTTCTAAAACTGCTGAAACACTGTTGAACACAGTCCCCTTCTGTGTGAGAAATGTTGAGTATCAGTATATTCATTGTATGTAAATTTATAGTGAAATCTGAACAATATTCTACTGTATTAATGTCATACAGTGTTGTACTGTAATTGCAAAGAAATCTGGGGGAAAAAGTGTGATTAAGTTAATGCCATTTTTTCCAGTAATTTACTGTAAATTTACACGGAAAGTTTACAGTGAACTGTAAATATTTAGTAATTTACTGACAAAACTTTAACCAGTATTGTGTTGTAAATTTGCAAGAATGCAGTAATATACTGCAAATATGTTTCTAGTAATATGCTGCATTTCTAAAACAGAGTAAGAAACAGTAAGAAATACAATACTTTGCAGGCGAAGCTGCTGTCGTTGATCACTGCAAATTTACACTGAAAAGTTTTACAGTGTCTATTTGTTATACGGTGTCCTCATTACTAGTCCAATACTGTTAGCTTTGGAAAGAGAATTGAAAGCTGATGACCCCGCCCATACTTCTGCTAGACCAGTGACAAGCAAGGCATCTTGTTGAGTGCATTGCAGATACCTTATACTGGATAACTTTTGCATTACTTATGCATTAATTAGCATTTATAGTTTTAAATTTGATTACTCATCCTCACAGAGAAAGCAACACGTTTCTCCCTCTTCTGATAATTACAGCCTATGGAAAAATGTCAAATGCTTGGCAAATCATGTTGTTTGAGGCACCTGTTCTCAGTTTTCCAAGGAACAATTTATCTATGACAAGAGGCATGCCAAAGGCAAGAACTGAGGAGAGGCTTAAAGCGCTTTTATGCAGCTGTTATCGTTACTATGATTTAGTTTGTCAAAACTTGTCAGATGGAAGTGACAGCAGACACCTGGTCCTTTTTGTTTCCCCATCTGATTATTGTGAGCATGTATTTAAAAATGTTACTATAGTTATTATAGTAAAGCATTTAATTTCATCCATATTCTCTATCAGCTGAATCCTTTTCATATTGCGGAAGACTTTTAAGCATACTTCAGGAAAAAAGCAGGAGACTCCTTTCATAGTTTGATTTTTGATCTCTGCCGCTGCTTTTTGCTGCTTTTTGCTGCTTTTTGCTGCTTTTGATGTATTGTTAGTTACATGTGTTGGATAGTTTGAAAAGTTTTATGCCGGTATGATGGTATGTGCAAAGGAACTAATCGTCAAACATGCACTGTTGTTGATAATAAAGAGTTAAGTAAACACATTTTACTCCCAGGGCCATGCTGTAGTGTAGTGGTTAGCACTCTCCCCTCACAACAAGTGGGCTGAAAGTTCCACTCCGGCTTGCGGCACTTTTATGTGGAGTTTGTACGTTCTCCCTGTGTCAGTGTGGGTTTCTCCAGGTCCTCCGGCTTCCTCCCACAGTCCAGAAACATGTAGCTTAGGTTTAATTGGTTACTGTAGGAGTGTATGAGAGCATGAATGGTTGTCTGTTTCTGAGTATCAGCCCTGTGGTAGTATGTCAACCTTTCCAGGGTGTATCCTGCCTCAGAGCTCAGATAAGTGGTTAAATATAATGGATGTATGGACGTTCTGATTTTACTCCCACGTTTTCCACATCAGTTAGACTACAACAAACGCAGTAAGACCTGCAGCTAGGTATGTGCACATCACATGGATGCAGTTTATGATGTACATAAACATTTGCTTCCCATCATCAAAACTAAGCACGTACGTACGAGTCTTTAGTATTAAAATGCACCTTAGAAAGATGTGTTCTGTGATCCCTCCAGCGTACTGCATCCCAGGATTCACTAATAAGATATCTTACACAATGAAGTACAAAAGAAATGGACAGCAATTTTCAGCAACACCCCTGTAATTTTGTGAAACGGTTGTAATTATGTGCCATGAAAACAAATATACCATTTAAAACCCAAACATAGCTGTAACTTACTAAAACTGTTTGCATTCATTTCTTTTGTATGTGTATTTTATTATCTTAAAATCCTAGACACGTCCTTAAATGGACTCTTAAGCCTATAATTAGCTGCTCCTTGTAATAGCATCAGCTGCTAAATAACATAGGACTATCCAAGGAGGAAATAATAATGGCTGAAAGGGGTGGCAGTGGTCTTATTTGTGAAAATGTTGTGACCTTTAAGCATGTGCTTTCATGTTTTCAAGAATTCATACTCAGATCTTTGACCATGTGTTGAGTGGGCCAGAAAACAATTAAACAGCTCAGTGTTATTAAGTGCCTTTTCTTTCTCAAAATAATTCAAGATTTATATTCTAAAGCAATGAGTGCATGTCAAGTATGTCAAACTACTGGAGACAAGCACCGTGCTGTTTTCCAACATTTGTTACGAAAAGCTAGCAACCACGTAATGGAAGGAATTTCAGCAAAAGCAAAGAAACCGTGTGTGAGGGATTTTACTTTCATGCATCTGTTTTAATCATCTGCATCTGTTACATTTTAGCTTGAAGCCAGAAACAATACTTTCGGCTGCATTGCCAGCCATGTTTGGTGAGCGCTTCCTATGTGTGTAAACTCACAGCTGCTTCTCATCCTTATGTGATATAATTTTTTTTCATAAAGCACCACGCATCCATGTGCACCGCTAAGAAACATCTAACTTCACCGCCTCATTAAAATAAAATGATTGATTTCAGCACTTCTTCATGCAGTAATGCTACAATTATTTTCTTTATTGATTTATCCATTTTGTTCTTCATTTAAAAGTATTTTATCTTTCTATAAAAATGCCTTGTGTATCGTTTTTATTTTAAAGTGGCGGGACTGAAAAAATGTTCCTTATGTATTATTCTATGGCGTTGATGTTTTAAAAATTTTCAGACTAAATTACATTAACTTCACATACAAAGAAGTCCACAGGTATAAGGATATTAAAGAATAATAGATAAAACATATTAGAATAATTATAGGCCAACCCCTCTCCATTTCTTTTTCTTTTCTAGCTCAGTGCATAAGCAAAAGCACAACATTCTTAATGTCCATTACACACCAACTGGAATAATAAGTAGCCTTATGATTGTACATCTTTTACTGCTGCATGCTATGTCATCTCATTTCATTGGGAAAACAGATGGAAAACTGCACGGCTGCTGTTAAGATGACTCCTTTACACACAAGCACTCTTTAGATACTTTGTTTACATAATATGATAGTATTTTGATTCCTTAAAAGTGATCAGATCTACATACATTATCTGTATCAAAATTATTTAGTCAGGGATCAGGATTTGAACTCTTGAAGAGACTGGATTGTTAAGTTATGGCACACATGGTAAGCAAGCACTACTGTCTGATTTACCAATATGGTAACTTCACAATTTCGGAATGTCAAACATATCAAGTTCAAACTCAACAATATATTTGCTCCATTTAAAAGCTAATACTGTCAGTTTCATTGCTGTTTTTTCCTACCTCAAAAGACTGAGGTCAGTATACATTAGAAACCGCTTGCCATCCCTTCTTCTCCACTGACAAATGTTATCCTCCTCTTTCTTTTTAAATATCACAGTTATATCATTTTTATCCCAGTATGACGTTCTATTATTGCATCAAAAGATGTTCTATCTTACCAGAATAGAATATGAGGACTACTGCTGGGAATATTTCCCTGCCTCTCCTACTATAATTTAAGAGAAGGATCACACTGGCTAGTATGCTTTCAACATTGGGTCGGTACACAACTCCCATGTAACGCCATCATGCTTCTAATTTAAACCTGCTGCAGTCATGCATGAGGCTTCTATGCATGTTTTCTGTCTGTGGCGTCCATAATTTGTTCTCTATGAAAGCTTGTAAGCAGTTATAGTTTACTGTAGAATCAGTGAAGTGAACAAATGTATCTGCACATGATTGCTGCCGTGATAACACAGCATGGTAATATACAGTGTGAGTATACATATATACAGTTATTCAGCACCATAAGTGTCCGTTAGTGTCCCTTTATCACTTCATGCTGTGGCTTGACTCAACTCTACTACCTGCTTCCTCTAGTAAGAGGTGCTTTTTGGTACCACTTTGGTTGAGGTTCCAGGCTAGCAAAGCTGATACTTAAAGGTGGAGCTAAAACACTGCAGACTCCTGATTTGTCCCGGGTTAATGGACACTAGAAAATGGCCAAGCTACCATGAACAGCGACTGCTTATATCATTTATTTACTCGACCTAGTAAAAAAAGCGAAAAAGAAAAACGCCATACACATAGCTATGCTATGATGTACAATTGATGAGGTGCTGATATTTCTCTGATGGTTGCCACAGAACAGATTTAGCAGGTGTCACACTGAAGACAATGTTTGGCAGTTTCACATGGTGCTGCGATGGCAATTAGCTAATACGGTAATTTACGACACCAGGGACAGTAAAAGACTTCTCATGGACTCAAAATAGCTAGCTTAAGAGCTGGGCTGGAAGGTCTGCGAGTGTGATTGATAAAAGAATGTAGCAGCATCTTCCATAGGGTCGTGAATAGGGCTGCAACAACGAATTGATAAAATCGATAAAAATCGATTATTAAAAGCGTTGGCAAGAAAGATTTTTTTTGCTCAGATTCATCGATTAATTGACCGATTAATCGATTATTAGAATAATCGTTAGTTGCAGCTTTGGCTGTGAAAGACTTTGGTGCACATATTTGGTGGAGGGTTTGGGGGTCTTTCCAAGAAGGAAACAGCTGTATATGACAAATTTTATGTATTTATTGTGAAAATGTTCTGCCATAGTTTTGTGATTTCATAAATGAGACAGTGATTCTGCTGGAATTGTTAAAATGAATTCATGACTCAGTCAGATTTTATCTCCCAGATTTTTTTTATTATCAGTCAATTATGAATTTTTTGAAAAAAGTACAAATCAGTGTTAGAGAGTAATGCACAGTGCAGTCCAGCATATAAACTAAATATAAACATAATATGAAAATAATGCAGCAGCTTTATCACATGGATGCTACACACAACCCGCAGGGATTCCTCTGACTAACAAAGCCAATGAGATTACATTGACACAGTTGTCTTTATACTTTGTGCATGTGTGTGTGTGCGCACCTGTGTGTGTGGCTGAAGCGTGTCTTTTTGTGTGTGTGTCCATAACTCTTATTAATCATCAGTGTCATTGCACAGCCTCTCTCTGTCCCACTGAGACCCACAGACATCCCCTCATATTAAGGAGTGAAATTCATGAACCACTGGGTGGAGCTGTCACACTCTCTCCATTCCCCTTTCTCTCTTTCTATCTCTCTCTCTGACTTCAGTCTCTCTTGCCCCTGTTGCCAAACCATCCTTTCCCTATCAGTCCATGTCTTTTTCACCTCATCCTTCTTTTGTTTTTTTTCTGTCTCCTGGTTAAGATTGCACATACCAATGAAGCTTTTTCCTCTCTCTCCCTCCCTGTTTTTTTTTTCATTTTGTCAGAATGACCTAACCCCCTTTTCCTTCCACCTCATTCGCTGTTACCTCCAAAGCAGTGCATATTATTATTGTTAGGCTGCTGTTTTCATTGTAAGCATATTGAAGTTGATTTCATTGATAGTGACATCTAGATATCATATGAAAAGCTTCTTTAAAGGGATAATATGTATTTTTGGAGCCGCAGAATGCCGACAAGGATGTTAAGCAATGCACTGCTGTGGATAAGGTCCCACAGCAAAACATATTTCAGTCAACTAAACTGATATTGATTTTTATTTAGAAAGATTTTCCGAGCTTTACCTTGTCCTGCTGAACACTATCTACTAGACAAATTTCGCTGAATATGGATGAGTATACCTCATAAAAATCCACTTCAATTAACCCATTCTGTCCCTTTAAGGAGAACGCATCTAATTGTTGATGCCCCTCAGCACTGTCAAATTGTTCTAGTCATAAATCGGTAATAAACAAAACCTTTTAGTTTCGGGACCTTTTCAGATGTTGAAGGTTTAGTGTTAGTGGGAGTATATGATGGCCATACTCAATTATGTCTCACAATTTGTTACAGCATTTTTTGGGTTGATTCCATTTGGTTTGGTGCAAAATGTAATCTTTTTCTACCTCTCAACAGTTAAGAAAAAATATCAAAAATCCCTCTGATATATCACATTGAGACACCAAAATCTTGAGGAATGTCATAAGAAAATCCATGCTCTGATGTGGTATCAAAACCTCTTGCCACTTTTCAGAAAGAGCTGCATTATTTGGCAGTTGGTTGGCACGTACTTAATGTTCTGGAAACTGCTGAGAATACCGAGGACTATTATGCAATACAGTATACCTTGCATAGTGTATTGCACAGCTTTGTGGGCAGTTAGAGTATGGCTTAGTTAAGTGGCCAGTATACCTAAGAAGGCCATGTGTTTTGTTTGTGCTTGTAATGTGTTTCATGAGTCTTGATTTGAAAAATGCAAAAAGAGAAGAAGCAACAGGGCTTTATGTGATCTAGTTATGAACAACGTGCTTCATGTTTATAATAGTTCATACATGAACAAAATCGAATCAGTTCTGGTTTATTTCACAGACAGAACATCATTGTACCACTCAGAAGTGTTGTTTCTTGTTGTTTTGAGATCCACATTCATACTGAAAGGCAATAGAGACGTTGCAGTCAGGGCTTCTAGACTCTGAAATCACCTGCCTGAGGAGATCACAGCTGCAAACTCTCTTGGCTTTATATCGTTGTCACTTAAGCTGGGATATAGTCATATAAAACCTGAAGCAGGATGTGGTGTGTGTCCTAACTGAAGTCACAGTATGTTAGGTTTAAGGAAACGGATGGCTTTCCTTGTGTGGATCAGTCAGTCATATCACAGAACTGAAGGTAACTAGTCATATGAAAGTGGTTTAGGAACAGCCAGCGCACTTACAAAACTGGAGCAAAGTTGGTTGAGTTAGCTAATGACACCATATGCTATTGTTTTGGTCGCCCCTGACACAGTCGATACCCTTATTATTTTAGTACTGTGTATAGTATGCAGAAACGTGTGTATTACACTGACAGTTATTAAACAGAATATGATGAGACAATGGTTAAAACCAACTCTTTCAATCAGAGTTAAATACTTTTGGAACCTTTTTGTTTTGATTGAGGTGTTGTGATGGCGCTTATGCTGATGGAGCGGTTATTCTGATTGTTTTTGGAAGAAACGACTCAATCTAAATGCAGCTTTTGACAGCATGTAAATGCGCAGACAAAGTGCAATTACTCTAGAGATTTATTTTTACTCTCTGCGTGTTCCTGTGTAGGTGGTGGAGGGAAAGAGGTCACAGGGCCAAGACTTTGTAGATTACTTGAGTAAAAAACATTTGTCTGTGGTATCACCAGGACAGAAGGCGGTCTGCTTCATCCTTATCAATGCTGACCTCTGCCTGCATGGTCATGTTTGGTATGCTGCTAAAAGAGAGAACACAGTAAAGATTTTGAGAGTTTGGGAGAATTGACGTAATCCTGACCGACACATGGATTCATTAATGTGTAAATTCTCAGACAGGCGGTAAACCCCATCAGCACTCACCTCTCATGCAGCCCTGTATGTGTTTGCATCAAGTGTATTTGAATTTCATGTAAAAGTTAAAAATACTCTCAAAAAGTCTATGTTGATAAAAGATTCAATTTACTGATTGACAACACATATAAACTAGTTGAGGGCTAAATATCATGCATCGTAGCTTGTTCTATGTGAGTATCTTGAACATCAAGTTTAAATTGTCACGTAATCTTTTTAGCCGCCGGCATGCAGTTACACACTTCTTCTGCTGTGTGTGTGACCTCTGAGGTGTGAGCGAAGCACTAAACAGGTAAAGAGCCTGTAGGGAATGAAAGAAATTAAGTGCTAAAGTGAGTTCATGCCTAGTGATTGAATCAGTCTTTGTGAACCAAGCCATTCACCGTCCTTCACCTCTTGTCTTACCAGAGTCATCAGCTGTTCTATCCGCCCGCAGGACGTAATGTCTCGTTAGCTAAGGGGCGCTATCTTGAAAAACATCATGATTTTTGCAGTAATAGTGGTGGAGCCGTATTGGTAGCCCCGCTACCTTGGCAACCTCTGCAGTGAGACTGAGATTGCTGGAGAGACATTTTTTTAACCCAAAACTATAAGGTCATTGTGTAACATAGTTTCCATGATGCTGACAATGTCGCCTTTGCCAGGACACTGTAGGCATCAAAGGGTTAAATTGCTGTTCAAGTAGATTTCAAAATATCGATTAATATTGAATACCATGTTGTAGCCCAAAAATATAACAATACAATTGACATGCCAGATCATATCAGCCTAAATATATACAAGCAACTTTCATAATCAATTCAATGAAACTGATTTGATGAGATTTCATAAGCTAATATGTCCAGATACTACAAAAGATCTTTGAAGTCTATTTAGATGCTTTGTTGTGATATGATGATTGTGATATTATTACTATATTATTACTATACTGTAAGTATTTGAGCTCACTTTGGAAGTGTTCTCATGTTGTCCAACCACTGACGGATAAATCTCATATAAGACTTCAAATGCAAAGTATCTGAGACAAACTACAAGTATATTAACTGTAGCAAGGTTACATAGCAGAAATAAATCTAATGTCTAAAGAGAGGACATCAGCAGAGCTGTGAGCCCCTGTAGAATAATTTATTAGCTTCAATAACTCTCACTGATACTGAAAGGGAAGGAAGGTAAGTCGGTCAAAGTTCCCAATCATCTACTCAACTTGTTCTCTTTTACTGCTTTAACTGGACTTTACTAGGGCTGAAAGTAATGGATTTTTTCCCCTGATGATTCGCAATCATCAGTGAAATGCAGAAAACACAAAGGTATTCCATTAACTATTACAAAAGGCAAGGTCAAGAACCAAATCCAAGGCTGAAATATTTCATGTTTGCCTAACTTCATACCTCCTAAATCTGGATTGTGTGACTAAGAGCAAACATATTCGTTGACAGAACATGTCAGAGTTCAATTTAGGATATAGCAATTTTCCACTTCTTTGAGGTCAAAGTTCACTTCCCACTCTTTCTCCTTGTGGCATTGCTGGTCTCTTAGAGCTTTCAATCTGGACCTTGCTAGAATTTAATTAATGATGTAAAATTTGGAGACTGGCTTTGCAAGACTATTCTTCACATAAACAGGGCTTTTTGCTCGAAAGATATGATTTGTAGAAAAATGTAATGACTAAGATGAGGCCACATTTTAAATATAATGTGCAACTGAGCAGAGGCAGCCTGGTTGTTCATAAAAAGCATGACATGACTGGAAGCTTTCGTGTTTAATCTTCATGAGAGTAAATCACCTCACCTCTGTCCATCAGCATCAGGAAGGCACAGAAGCATTTCCTGCTTCATGGGTTACATGAAAGGCTCATGCCAGGCTCTTTTGCATTTTGCAAAATGCATTTTCTACTCCTATTTACAGTAAATAAGTAAATCTTTATTGTATGTATGCATTCTTTGTAAATGCCCAATGTAAAATGAAAATAAATAATATTATGCTATACCAAAAAGGAATAATGTCAAGGTCTTGTTAGGTATTGATCAGCTGAGTGAGGGAGCACATGGCTGTCTTAAATGATGCCAAGATAAATCACACCATCGCTCACCGTCATTGGATTCACTGACATGTGACGCCTCTGCCCTTTACTTGTCTATTACTTACTACTTATCTGAGAGAGGAGGGAAAGTTCATTCCCCCCATGGCTCATACCTTTGGTTCATTCCATTCACCACATAGGAGTTTAGTTGTTTATATGTCTACAGTGAACCCAATGTCTCCTATGTTTACGTAAAGCCATCTTGTTCAACAGATTAAATGGGCTAGGTGTTGTTATGTGCATATGTAATGCTCTTGTTTACTCCATTTGAAGGAGAGCACCCACTTAGTGACTGTGACAACAACTTCTACGCTGTTTTTCCATTTTACACCACTAATTGAGCTTCTTTTGTCAGAGCATCCTTTCAGACACTTGTTATACTTTCTACTTTTTCTACTTGTTTAATTTTGATGTGATTGAAAGCTTGCTTGTATTTCCACATTTAGCATACCGTCTCTGCAGATAATTGTAATCGGCTTGAAATCAAACCATGTCAAAACTATACCTGAAGCACCCCATTTAAAAAAACAAACAAACATTTTCTTTATTGCTCTGTAGGAATGTGTCCCTTGTGTTATATCCTTTGACATTTGAAGCTCACTACTTATGTCTGATTGAGGCCAGCAGCTCAAGACTCCATTTATTGTTAGCTGCTCATTGCACAACATGTTGAGTTGCATTGTTGTTAATCTAGGCAACATGTTTTGACTAGGGATGTTGCTGATGACTAATTTCCCTACTTACAAAGAAAACATAGAATTAGTTTAATTATTAATAGCCTTATAAGCAAATCCCAGCTTTAAATTAGAAGATAGAAATCTATATTTTGGAGACTCACAGCATGTGTTTGTTCTATAGAGCTGATCAGATCTGCACCGGGTAACCTGTTTTAATTCCAATAAGTAACAATTATCATGTTCAATTTTTGACATTAATAACAAACCAAATTCCATGGTTCAGAATTTAGTAACAGTCTACTAGAGATATCTGCATCTGACTGCACATTATATTTGTTTCCAACAAACTTGACCAGTCATGGATGCACAGACACACCTCCAGTCGTTAATGTTGTGTCCTCGATGGTTGCTTACACCCATCTGCAGCGCAGAGCAGGTGTAAATCTGCATCATTTCGTTCTTTAAGTGTATAAATAAACTTGAAAATATGCTGGAATGCACTGCTAACGGACTGACTCTCAGCATGCCTGCTAACATGTGGCACCATGCTGTAAACACATCGATACATTCCATGCAAACTGAAGTATTTACTTAATTGATTTCCCTGATGCGTCATACTGGTCCTATTTTATTTGAATCAACCATGAGTCGAACAATGTATCTGTTCAATGCTAAATGCTCAATGCTATTTGAATGCTTGAAGAAGGAATATGCTGTATAACAAAGCCCAAGGAAAACAGCAAAGTATTTACTTAGTATGCAACCGTTCAGCAGACTCCCACCATTGATTAAAGTCCCTCTTGAAAAGAAAGGACGTAGACATCTTGAAACTTTGCTAGGTACACAGAAGTACTTCACCAAGTAGCCTCACATGTACTTCAGGGTTGGACAGAAAGGTGCCTGCAGAACACTGTGTCTTACAACACCTGTTATGACCTCTGCTAGTATGAGTGCATAACTGCAGGGCAGCCATGGCACTTCATTTAGAGCTGTGAATGAAGTCCTGTCAGTTCAGTCTGCCAACAATACATGTAACAGACAGAATAAATCAACCAAAAAGAACATGTGGGAACATTTTGCACACCTGGGAGGCAGGCTTAGCAACAGGTGGAAAGGACAACAACAACACTGCAGAACAAAATCCATGTGCATATGAAAATAATCCTACATTTATGAGGAGACAAGATCGACGGCCTCCATTAGGATACAGGGAGATGAGATGAGATGATGAAGGTCAGTTTCCCTTCTTTTGTTATTGAAAACCCCTAAATGAACTTAAAGAACACTGTTATTCACATGGTTTTAGGTGGGTGGATTATTTTTAGGTGGGGACTGTAATTTAGTCAGACAATGCATTCTTATTGAACTGTGAAGCAGATGTACTATTACACCAGAAAACCATGCAGTGTTTAACATCTGTCAGCTGATGAACAAGAATATAAATACAGAGAAAACAGGATCACTGCAAAATCAGTTTCTGCTCCATCCTTTTGAAGTAGATTTACTTAATTCCTCAATATGATTAATTTGAAATCTACATCTCCAAAATAAATGTCGTTTTGGATTTCTACAAGATGTGGATGAATCGCTTTTTCCTAGTATGATTTCTTTATAGATGGTAAGATTGACAGTAACTTTATTGCACATATTGCACATTTTTATTAGAGGGCTCTTGTTACAGATGGACTTGGGTTTGGTTTGCTTGTGAATTTTTGTTTTTCTTTTAGGGACTGCATCCTGCTCCTTGCCATGTGTGGTCAGGCACACAGGTCTGTGATCAGTTACTGAACAGGAATTGGGAAGGTTAAATAGAGTGAAGGCCCAAGGAGACTGCGCTGGTGGGCCTATTCACGGCTGTTTGCTGTCGGCGCTGATTATGAAAATGGAGTGTGGTGTTGGCGAGTTAGACAGGGTTAATTTAGTATACATTTAATTTGGTCGCTTTCTGTTTGGAAAGTTGTTTGTTTTGGAAAGTTTGTCATTTGTATAATTTTTTATTGTTTTAATAAATAATTGTATTTTTCGTAAACTCTGTGCACCTGTTTTTTCCTTTTTACCCTGGGTTTTTTAACGTAATTTTTTGTTCGCCACCACATACATCTGCTCTGTGAATTCCCTGGGCTGTGTGGTCTTTGCAGAAAAGTAAGAAAAACAAAAAGGGGAAATGTATATTTCTGTTTCCACAGTGGCTCTCGCTGGTTTTGCATTATTTAGTGGAATGCTGTTACAGTATACGTCTACATAGATGGAGCCCCACATTAGCTTTCCTGTTAAAGTTTCCTTTTTATCTAACTAACAAACATGAGCAAACGCTGTCTTGTCCTGCGCCTTAGCTCGTTAAATGTGCGAGCAAAAAATATTCACTGGGGAAAAGTACACTCCTAATGTCAGGTTGCAGGCTAGATGGCTAATTAGCTGCTTGGCTGAAGCACAATAAACAGCATGTTAACTTAACTGCAGATGACACTTAGGTCCTTTTAGATACTGGTGTGGTCCTTACCACCAATATCAATACCAAGGCTGGCACCATTCTCTAATTTAAGGTCATTATTTGATTACATTTTTGGTCTAAACCTTCTTTTTTCAGTACTAAAGCCTTTACTCATTAAGATCAACATATCATTGACTTGTATAAACTGCCATTTACGTTTTCAAATTCTACTTTAAAAACATAGGAATGAAGATAGGGAAGCTATAAACACCATAACGTTTTTGGAAGATACCACACTAAGGCAACATGATCAAATTAAAATAATTTATTTAACATTTAGCAACAAAAATGCTGATCCAGCTTTTGATTCAACAAGATCTCCAACCTAAACAACAGATTAGGTCAGTTGTCAATACCACACAGAAAAACCCATATGAGCATTTTGCAGTACAGAGCAGATGCCATTGTACATGCACGAACAATTTGCAGTTGTAAAAAAGGCTGTAGTTTGGTTGAATTTAGTCAACAAAACCATGGAAGAGACATAGTTATGTAAAAATGATGCACATAGCGTAAGGCACAGGAGTTCAGTGAGGTTTCATTCACATGGTTTACATTTGTTTTCACATGGGACATGAAACCCTGCTCTCTTGGGTGAAAGTCAACCCATCCACCCCCCACCCCTCCGACCTGCCCCGAGTGTGAATTCAACCATTATTACTACACCCGCTAGATGGCGGCGGAGGCTAGTCGGCTTTGCTGCGTGTAGAAACGACCTATGGGGTCGTTTTTGAGAGGAGACCAGTCTCTTTGATTTCAATAGTTGAAATTGACAGCTCATTGGAAGCGAAAGTGTGGAAATAATCACACAAATGAAGCTTGAACTGGCTAATGCCTCGCATGATTTCTTGATAAATGACTGAACATTATAAGGTTATGTGATGAAAAATGTCCCCTGCTTACACAAACTTCAACAGTGATGGATTTGGTGAGATCTTTAGCCATAATAACAGTATGCTCTTTCATTGAGGCCAAGTTTCTGCTTCTGCTCCAGCAACACAACCAACGCTGTTGTACACAGGATTTACTTTTGACCAGGTCGACCAAAGAGCATGGACCGGCTGTGTGAACACAACTTGAAGTTGACACTGACCTTTAAGCGCACACACTTGCACACTATTTTCACAAAATTCAGGTTAAAATAAAACATCCAATGTTGTTAGCTGTGCTGTACTCCCTGAGATTGTGAGGTGTGCCTCACGTCTGTGGCGCTGTTGTTTTACCACACCTCCCGGCAATGCCCTCATTGTTTAGCAATCAAAGTTTCATTATCACAGCGAGAACCTGATCCTCCAGGCTCAGGCGGTCACACACCTACGACTGCACTGTCTCTCGCCTTTGATAGAAACCTTTAGAAAAATGACAGTTGTCAGAGCTGCGAGGCAAAGTAAAGAGTGCACCTTTGTGTTTGACTGAACAAAAACAACCCTATAATGTTTGTGTGTCTGTGTGCTCCTTTGAGGTTCCCGTTCTCTCTTTTCACTCCATGCAACATGATTACCATTTTTCTAATCATCACATTTAACATCTTTTCAAATGAATTACCAGAGAGAGCCAGTCTCTGCCTCCGGAAGAGAGAATAATATGTCATGTGTTTTAAATTCAAGTAGGTTCATTTGCATATCCAGGAAGTGCTCTGATTATCAATCTCACCAGTTTTTCAGCTGCTAAAGTATTCTGAATACCAGATTTTCAGAGATCTTTTGTATTTTAATAAAGATTTTAGATTCAAGGAAATACCCCTTGCTTGGTTTCTAGAGGTGGCACCTAAAATTCATACTGGTACTACTATTTATCAAATGCATACTTATGCAAGAGGTGGGAATGCTTGCCGTTTATATTCACTTTCAAACCTCTTGTTGATATACTCAAGAGAAAGATTCACACAAAAGCACCATAAATAGATAGATACATTGTATAAAAGAACTCTGGGGAAGTGTCCACAAGTGGTACCCCAGAGAAGTATAAAAACTGTAGCCAAATTGTTAAAAAGTGTCATTTTTCAAGTATGAATTACTGAATTATGGGGGAAATGAGGAGGCTCAGCTTCCATAAAAACAATATTAGCAGTGTATGAATTGTGGAAAACAACAGACTTCTAAGGTAAAATAAAAACATCACACACAGAAGGATCTGAGGGCTGTTCCACAAAGGAAGATCAGTGGTTTAGCAAGTGTGTTGAGTCCAAAGCCAGAGATTTCAGTGTCACAAAGGTGGCTTTCTTTTAACCTGGCTAGATCATGGTAACTCATGCTGCATGGCTTACTTGGTCGGAACCAGCATTTCTCCTGAGTCAACTTACAAAGGTTAGAATCAGTTCATTGGTATGTATCATACTTTTTATCCAATCAATAAATGGAATTATACTTTAATTTGGCCAAAACTTAAACTGATGTCAACTCATTCTTCCTTATGGTGCAGTGTCAGTAACGTTTAAATCTGCTGGATCAAGTTTAACATGTTACAGCTGTAAAAAAAAAGAGCAGTTGTCACATATAAATAAATGGAAAGCATTGAGAGCACATTACGCGGTAAAATAAATATATATGACTTATGAATTCACACAAATTTTCTAGCATTACTTTCTTGCCTTATTTGTATCAACAGTGTTGCTTTTTGCTGCAATAGCTATTCATGGTCATATTTGCTGAGCATGACTGGTTTGCCCGGTATTAGAGTCTAATGCCACTCCAAGCAGCCCCTTTATGAGAAAGCGTCCAGAGCCTGAGGAAGAAAGCCTGGGTCAACAGAGCAAGTTAATAACCCCCATCGTGGTTCCACTTATCACTGATCGGGGCGTCAGAGTTTGTAGAGCCAGCCAAAGCAAAGAAACCTTGGCTCTGTCAAACTTTCCTTGTAGTACAGCTCTCCAGTGTTGGTGCTCAACTTATCCAAGAATGCTCATCTTGACATGCAGCAGGAGGCCTTCCTTTGCTCTTTCTCCTGCAGCCAGCACGTTAACCTCCTTACTTCTAAATACTGAGGAAAAAAACAGACATGGCCAAGTGTGAGAGAGTGGGTGAGCCAGGTAATTAAGGCTGACAAGATGGATCATTTAGGGCTTATAAACCACTCTCTATTGATGCCGGAAAGCTCTCCCACTCCATTTGTGGATTTAACATGAGCATTACTGGGTTTGTTCCTTCTCCCACCAAAAGGCTGTGAAGATGCCCAGAAAAAAATCAGCCGCCCTCATTATTTGCACTGACTACACAGTGTCAATTGTACTGCTAAGACTCTATCTCCTTTCAGCCTTTTCAAGTTGTGTTTTTAGAGTGTTTGCTAAACATATTGTTGCTGTCCAGCAAAAATTGTGCATTTCCCGCTTTAAATGTTAATTTCCAGCCATGGTAAAGGATAATTAGGTACTTCTTAAGCTCATAAAATCTTCTTTTTCTTTTTTTAAATCCTATACCCTATCCCATATTGTTTAAATTGTGATTAAGACACATGTGTACAGCAGTGAAAATCTATATGCTCTCTCTAATTACAGAGCGTTCTCTTCTCTTCATAGTCACTCTTAATGCACTGAAAATAGGACGAAAAGATCCTCAGACTGCAGCTCTTATATCATAGTACACTTAATGTGAAATATTCCAGCTTTGGTTCTAAAATAAGACAGAGTAGGAGATAAGTCTCATAACTGACCATCTGCATGAGTTTCTGTAGTGCATCCAGTTTTTCGTTCTCGTTTTCGTGCCTTGACCTGGCTTCTCCTTTTAACGTCATTTCTTCTTTGCATGCAAATGTAGTGTTGCCAGCACTGTCACACACTCACACACACTTGTACCCCACACTGATGCTGCAGCGTGCACACTGCAGGTGAGGGCCCAGTCTGACACATGGCAATAAGATGCCCCGCTTCCTCCTCCTTTGGGACCACAGCAGCCTCCTTCCATCTACCTCTTCATGTGTTTTCGCATCACTGATCTTCGCACATGGCATCATCTTCAAGGCTGACCTACAATAAAGCTCCTTCCAATATCCTCTCTGTTTCAGTCTCCATAGTTCAGACACTCCCACACAAAGGGATGTCAAGCAGAGCGCAGTGCACCAATAGGTTAGTGACAACATAGACAGTAAGTCTGATGTACTCCACTGGAATTTTCCCTGACAGAGGCTCAATTTACGTGACAGTGAAGTATTTTCACCAGTAAAGATACAGAATACTACAAATCTCTCTTAAAAAGTCAGGTCTGAAAACATGAATCACTCTTTCCTCTATACAGTATACATATATTTTGTTACATATTATTTTGTAACACCTCTTGTTGTTTTATGTGCTGCAGGGACAAGATGTTTTCTCTGATAGTGGCTCTCTGTTAGATAAAATGCATCAGACATACTGACAATAACAAATGTATGATCTCAAAATTACAATCAGAGGATTGAGGACAGATCAAGGTCCCTGACGGTTAGTTGCCAAAATCAATAATTCACCGATAATTGGTGATGAGCTAATAAATTTCTCTTATTGACGCTCTGAACATCTTTGTACTGTTACTGAATAACAATATATTACTCTATTATGATTCAAACAGATTTCAACAAAGTCACGCCACTTGAAACTCAATTAAAACATACAACTCTTATACACTCACTGGTAGAATCTAAAATTTTAGTGATGATGTCAATGTCTAATGTCTAATGTCAATAAAGGTGTGTAAAATATACAAATAAGTTCAGATTGTCTTTTCTAATACTCTGATTCTGCCCTTTCCTTTATAAAGATTACCTGTAAAGTCTAAACAGGAACTACCTGGGTTACTTGGTAATTGCTGGCAGCCCAAGTAAAATGATATCAGCCAGCAATACGCTCTCTGAGCCCTTTCTCCTGCGGGGAGTGACGGGGCTTTTGCTCCTTGTTCGACTGTCTGTTGTGGAAACATTGATCCTGTGTTTGCATGCTTTGTGGGTGTGACTTTTTAGCTATGTCAACACTGAACAATATTCATTTCTTAATTTCTAATAGGCATTGTGCTTGTACACCTGTTGATGGGAGTAGTTATATTGAGAATTATAAAGTGCACTCAACAGAGTGCAAAGAAGAGCAGAATCTCACTGAATAGTCTCTCCTGGCTTTCTTGGACCACACCATCAGTGTGTGACGGCTACTTTCCTTAACTGCCATGGCTTGCACGTGTATGCTGTCCACACAAGCGTTGCTGCTGCGCTGCTGCAGGTGACTGTGGCAGTTTGCGCTGTTCCACCAATCTCTTGTTCATTAGTCTCGCCGATTGACGGAAATGCCTTTGTGTAACTATTGCAGTTGGTAATCATATGTTGCCCCTACTGGCCAGAGGAGGCAACAGTGACTGATGATATAAAACAGTCAAAAAGTATTTTTTTTTTCAAATCCCTGCAACCATGAGAATTGATGTCATGACAAATGCATGTATGCATGCACAAATGACCAAAACATGATCCCCTCCAGGCTTACATCTGGCAGAGATGATAATAACGAGAAAAAAAAGCTAATTGTCAATACAAAACGCCATGCCTTGATGATGTCATTCTCTATATAGCCTATCAATACTTTTTAGGTGTAACATTTGGTAGAAATTCTCCTGGGAAATTTAAATCTATCATTAAATCTATGTGGAGCTGCACCATTTTTTTCTTACGGAAACCCTGAGAACTTCTATTAGCCGACCAGAGATTCTTTCCATCCTATTTTTTTCCAATTTCAATGGAAGTGATCAGGGAAAAAATCCACACTGTATTCAGCGTATTGAATTGATCAATTTTGTGGGCGGAGCCTAACCTGTGGCAGAGAGTGACAGCTTCTGGCCCCAGCGCTGCGAGCTGTACACATGTCAAAATTATATGAATCGTCCAGATGTTTGTTAGCAAAAGAAACACTATCTTAAGCTAACCCTGAACAAGGCTGTGAGATTCTCTGATCCGTGTCCACTGTCAGGAAGTTTAACGACCCAAAATAGCTGAAATGTCCAAAGTCAGAGTGACTGAACATCAAGATTTGTCTTAGTCTGAAAAAACTCCAAGAGAAATAACTTTTAACGCCTGAACTCTAAGAAAACAGAGGTATACAGAAGAGTTTTAGGGATAACGATGTCTGACTGTGCCGTTGAAAGTCAAAACTGAAATAGTAAAAAAAAACAAAAAAACAGACAGACTGGACCAAGGAAATCATCCTAAATTCTTGTATTTATTTGAAGTTAACAATAGCTCTTGACAATCACATATGTAATTAATAATATATATATGATCATTTCGGATGATTTCAGCGGTCCAGTCCGTTTAATGCCTTGCGACCCTAAACGTCTCGGTCCAGTTTCAAAAGGCGTCTTTGACAAAGTAATCAATATGAATGAACACCAGTTTTTTTTAAACTCTTTATATACACTCCAAATTGGTCTACAGCATATACAGCTGTCCACTTCAGGGGACCGGGGGATGGTGAAGACAAAGTATATCATAAGGGTGCCATTTAAATAGCATACAGTTTTGCTTTTAGGGCTTTATAGTATGCTATTTCAAAAAGTGTTCCTGAGGAAAGGCACCCTCCATCCACTCCAAGTCAAGTCAACTTCCCCTCACAGTGTGTATCAGTAGATCAGACCTACAAGGACAAACAGTACCAAAGACTATTTGGGGACCTAACAATGAGCATACAAATAAACAACTCTGTCTGTCTGTGTCTCTCCCTCACATCTCCTTGTATGTGACAGAGCTCAAACAAAACTCACCCACCTATCCTTTGAGTTAGGTGAAGTTATTTTCAGGATGTTTTCTTCATAATTACAGCAATACTATCTTTACATCTAAATACAACAAAAACAACCAAAACAGAATGGAAGTAAGAAATATGTCACACACATTATTTTTGCTTTTACAAATAGGATATTCAGATTTGGAAACTTCACCCAGCTCAAACTGTCCCCTCACAGTTCCCTGCTGCTCGATTTTGGCTGCCGACCTCGTTTCCATATGTGTTTGTGGCCCTCTAGTTCACTTTTAAATTAAACACATTTTAAGTCACATACAAAATATTAATCTAGGTGTGCATCTGGGGCCTTTCATGAAGCCTATCTAGTGAATCAAATTATGATATGATAAAATTTTGATTAATTGTGCAGCCATAACAGTAGGTCAGTGTCTGCCATAAAAGGCCGCTATATGTTGGTAAGCTTACGAAACCATCTCATCCACAGCCAACCAGTGAAACTGCAGCTTTATCTATATGTCAACAACCTGTGTCCAAACCCCAACTTGCATCATATATGGCAACTCAATCTGTCTGATTTCACACTTCCTTGGGTTGGCTGTGATCACTGGCAGCCTCAAGGATTTCCATAAAAGCCCTCGAATGCTGCATATGCTCCTGACAGCTGTTCCTATAGATGATGCTGTTTTCATGTGTAGAGTAGCTGGAATTAAATTGAAATCTGTATGTTGAAGAGAAAAAAGGGAGAGACAGCGACTGGTGAGGGTGGAGACCTTGAAGGCAAAGCTCTTAAACATATGATGAAGGACTGCTGCTTTTACGTGTTGAAAGGGTCCACTGAGCTGGTTTGTGCATCTGATTAGGTTGCTCTCCTTCAATGTGTTCTCATGAACAGGTTCATGTGATATCTTACAAAATATGATTGCTCTATTTAATATCGTTAAATAGCTGCACAGATACTTTTTAAAGGTGTGATGGTCGCTGTTTCAAACACATGGTTAATATTTTGGATTGGAACTACTTGTTTAGGTTAGGACAACAAAACTCCTTTTTTTAAGGTTAGGAAAAAAGAGCAGACTTTGGGTTTAATGGTGACATGCTATGCAGATGATGTCTTTATCTATGGAAGTTAATTCACAGATGAACTTAAAATAAGAATGTTGGCTCTAAGCCATCCAACACCTGTCCAACCCTCTATGGATCTCCTTGATCTATAATGTCATGATAATTACTAAGGCCACTAAAGGTTGCCACGTAGCAACCAAAGACTATATGGGGAGAATTAAGCAGAATAAATGTAAATGGTAAAAGGACTGCATTTCTATAGTGCTTTTTATGTCTTAGCAACCACTCGAACCGCTACAGACCGCACTCATTCACCCATTCATACACACATTCACACTGGCAGCCGAGGTTACCCTAGAAAATTCAGGAATTCATACACACACTGATAACGCAGCATCTGGAAAAAAATAGTGTTCAGTATTTTGCCCAAGCATACTTCAACATGTAGGCTGCCATGGTCAGGAATCAAACCACCGACCACACGATCAATAGGCACTCTACCTACTGAGCCACACGCACCCCAGGTACAAAGCCTGTTGTCAATCACAACCATGGCCATGATAATTAATGGAAAAGGATGGATTTTTTTTAGGACTTAGAATTCCTCAGTTCAAGATCGTCAAATTGCATTGGGCGTCTGCTGCCCAGTTGACTCAGAATGAGTTAGTCAGTCATTGACATCCCTTCAAAGGACAATGCTGATCTTCTTAAGACCTTCAGGAAGGCAGCAAGGACATGGCAATATTTTTATTAGAGAAAGCAGGAAATCACAGTTTTCTTAGCTATTCAAGAGAAGCTAGATTAGATTAGTAAACCACTTGGGACGGCTCTGTCCTCAATGCACCAATTTATACTTCCCCTGGTAATGTTGCTGTTGCGTAGCAAGCTGGCTCTTGTGCAGGTGAGCGGGCTGTTACTGGGCTGCTCGCAGCAAATACACCAGTATCTCCGTGCTGCATTCTTCCTGTAGTTCTTACAGTATGCACCATTTTGGTTAAGTTCCTGCATCCTCTCCCAGTGTGGTTAAACATGGCTACACAGAATGGGTTACCTATGTGCAGTACTCTCTAGTTACTGGCTATGCAGCTCTTGCTGTCTCTCCCTCCATTGCACTGTACTGTCATCAAACCTTTTAATGTTGTCACACAGTAAACCACTTTTAATATGGATCAAGGCTGATCGCATATGGTCATGACATACTGCACATATATGCATGGCATTAGATGTTCAGTGTTATTTTCAATGTCACTGGCTGACACTGCCAAACTGGCCTTCCTCCATTTTACCCCAGAATTGTGTCTGTTGCATCAATGTTTTGATCATCCTTGGCTTCCAGTATCAGATTTTAACTCCAGGTGTGTTATTATATGCCAAGTGCCATATTCAAAACCGCCTCTACCGCCACAAAAGCAGTGTTCAGAGCTCATTTTAAGGTCCGTGTAAAAAGCGCCACAGTATAACATTGTTCTAATTAAAAATCTGATGAAAAGCCCACACATTGTTAAAACAAACACTTCTTTCAGATAAAGACTGATGTGTCACACAGGTTTGTATTTCAGCTCATTGTAATAAATTAACAACTATCATTTAAGGAAAGATGGGTTTCATTTAAGATAAAACAAGTACAATACACATAGAATAAAGTCAAAATAGAATATATACCGAAAGCAAGCCATCAAAAAGCACTGATAACTGCAAGTTGTTTCTTGTTTAGCTGGGTATCTGTTTGCTTTCTCCATGAAAATGTTTAAAAAAGGGCTTGAGCCGAACAAATCAACAAATCTGCTGATCTGAGCTGAGGGCATTGCCCCCGTGTGTGTTTGTGTTTGTTTGTGTGTGTTCTAGTACTTCCTACATAGTGAGGACCGGAGCAAGTTTTTAACCATCAGAGTGACGACATTTTTGGGAAGTGAGGACATTTCGGCTTGGGCTTCACTTCTTCAAGGGCCCGCTTGAATGTAAAGACTTGGTTTTAAGGTTAAGGTTGCAGTAGCTTTAGGTTAGAAATAGGGTAAGGGTCGGGGTTAGCATTAAGTCGTGATGGTCAAGGATAGTGCAAGGGGACAAGGGAATGTATTATGTCAGTGAGGTTCCTCACAAAGATAGTAATATAAATATCAGTGGGTGCGTGTGTGGTTCATTTCCATCATTTCAGATCCCCTTTTTGTAGTGGACAGTGTCAGTGATGAAGGGCACAGCCATTATTCCCCTTGGGTTGTTAGGCAGAAGTCACTGAGCTGAGATGACAGGTAGTGGACACAGCTATAGCCCGGTGCTGACCTGCTGGCCAGTTGACTGATTAAAAAAATGTGCTGAGTGTAAGGTTCTGAGGTGAGGAAATCCAGTGCACTCATGGGATCTATAATGTTCTCATGGTAACAGCAAGTGAATCTGACTGAACAGTCTCACTTAAAACTTTAAAAGTGTGTTAAATTTTTAACTGTGGGGTCAATGACTTTAAAAGTGAGTTCAGCATGGAATTGTAGAGCAGCATGCGTATGGGGAGGCTGGGGTCAACAAACTACGGAGCTTGAATGCAGCAGCTGCTTGTTTCCCGTTTTCCTGTTTTCTTTTTCTTGTTGCCTAACCTTCACTTATTGTTAATTGTTATCACCATTATTTCAGAACTCACATTAACTTAGTAAGTAGCCATTTTAACCCAATTCATGAGCTTTCCCTTAACTAACAACATAATTTTTGTGCCTTAGTCTAACCATCCTTGACCATATTATTACACCATAAGCCAGATATATTTTTATATTTTTGGAAGGAGCACTTAAATGATGTCACCCTGTGATAGGAGCGTCAGATCAGAAAATGCTCCATCAGAAGTGTTGTTGTAGACGGCGAGGGCAAACATTGTAACTTGTCATTTCATTTGTACGAGTTACTGACCAAAGAAACAAAATATGTGTGTGAGGGGTGCTGGAACATGGTTGAACCTACTCTGCAACTTCATAACTAACTTGAGAAAAGAAAGTTCAGCTGTTTTATACATTTATTTTGAGGTGAGGGGGTCTGTCAGCAGCAAGAAAAGCAAACATATCTATCTTAGCAAAGCACCAAATTGGAAAGGACCATGCCAAGTCTGTCTCGGGCAGCGTGCCAACAGAGAGCAGAGGCTGGGCTTTGGGGCTGCAGCAATAAAAATAAAAGGATGGAAAACATGGCCTAATATAAACATTCAAATGATATTTTAGAGTGACGAGAATGCAAGAATGGAAAAGATTGGTACACTACCGTATACACATACACACAAAACAATCTGAAAAATATAAAAATGTGACAGATATTTATTTTTTCATTGTCTCGCATGTCTTTAAACTACAAAATGTAACACCCCTAAGCTGTGGAGGTCTAACAGCCTCTATTTGGGATGCTGTATTATGGAGCTACTTTTACATGGTCCTGTGCTCTCAGTGTGGTCTCAATGTTCCCGTTTCCTTCTCTCTCATTTCTATCTCTTTCCCACACTAACACACACACACACATACACACAGTATTTTGGGAAGACGTCCAGCTGCTGTGGTGAGAGTGACTAATGACCCCTTTCACAGCACAAACACCACATAATCAGAGATGCTGAGGATCTGTGTCTGCCCGCTGTCCTGTCTGAGTAATTACGCCAGGGACTCAATTAATCTACCACCCAACAATCAACCCAGCTGTACATACTTGTTGCCTGCTGCAGTGTCCCAGTATCTTGGTTCATGAGTGTGTCACATTTTCTTTGATAATCCTGTGCTATTTTATTATTAAATAGCATATAAAAAGGAACGTGATTTTTAAATAATGATAAATCATTGAAAAATATTTTGTGGCAACTCTTGATTTAAACCACGTGAATTAACACAATAGAGCTCAAGTTTATGGCCATTTGGCTAAACACCAAATAGGATTTTTAAAAATCGATATATCCATATGTTAGACTTTATTAAGGTCCAAACCATTACATTTTCAAAAACCTTACAGGTGATCACACTTTCCTACAACCATGCAGTTAAATGGATTTGGCTCCAGATCGCTATGAGGCCATTTGTTCGTACTTTAGAAGGAGATTCATGATGGGCACTCTGGTCTCTTTGGCACCTTTTTGATAGGTAGTAAAATTTTGCAGAGAATGAAAGCCAACAAAAGTGTGTTGCGGACATGTAATATCTTACCTCAGCAACAATTTCACCCTGTGAATTTATTTCATCAACACATTTATGGTAATTTGTTGCTTATTTATTATGCAATTACAGCAATTTATTATGTATATTATGTAGTTTTACTCCTACTTGATTTCATTCCTCCACTTCAGTGGCCCAGAGCGGAGTTGTATTATAGTGCCTCCACATCTACAGTTCAGTTTGACAGGACAGGACAAAGATATTTGAATATATATTAAACTGGGGCCAACTGCCCTCTATAAGATTCAGGAGATGGTTAAAAAAAGCCCTGTAGACAAAAATGATCATCATTATGAATATTTATTCTTAAAATGACACCTAATTGTGAGCATGACAGTTCACTCAGGGGCAGCATATACAGCAAATTAAATTCAAAGGCCCACTTTATTAGCTGGATTTATTAGACTTTCAACAATGCTGACTCCAATGATTTTGTGAAAGTTATTGATGAACTTTTTCTAACTTGAATAAATCAATTAATAATGAGAAAATGATACAATTCTAATTTTGCCAGCGCTCAGGGTGATTAAAAATATTTTAAAAGTAAATGATTGCCAAAATAGTATTCTAATAATCAAATAAATTAAACATATTTGTAAGAATGCTAGAACCATTCCTGTGCATAGTCATGGCGGAGAAACAGAACTGGCTGAAGAATTTCTTGCCTGCTGATTTGGCTGTTCACAGATATATCTGTATTAGCAGATTTATAGCAGAACTGCAGCATGGGCAGGGTTTGAGAAAGCAGTGCCCTGCCACTAACCCTACCTCTGCAGGTGGGTTTAAGGTTTTAAGTCAAACTGATAAACTTT
>CAFUXE010001374.1:197685-210948 GCA_903364295.1 Serranus cabrilla
GACAGGTATTTATCTAGATTGTCCCCAGATGTAGTTGATCTACATCATTATAGTGGTTGTGAAGAATTTTCTTTCGGGAGCCAAATGGTAATCCAATCACCCTTCCCTGAGCTTTCCAGCATGCAGATTACCTTGGCCTGGATAGCACTGGCTGCCCATGAGTCTCATCCAGAACAGGAAATTATGGTACCACACCCGCCTGAGGAAAGTGCTTAAGAGGGCTTGAATTAAGGATATGAAGTATATTGCTCACTGAGTCAGCTGTGATTTTCTACTAAGGTGATGGTACCATGCAACTACCTCTAACAGTATCTACATATTTATTGTTGTATATCTGTGAATTTACCCTTTAAAAAAATAGTTAGATTCAGTTTCCATTTTTAAAACCATTTTAGGACTGCACATGTCCATATTTATCTACTCTGTTTCGTGAAAATCAATTTGGCAATACAAACAATAAACAAACTTTCCCAGCAGGCATGTGCTGCAGCAGGGCTCGTGCTGTGTGTCTACATTGATTTGTTGTCAATCACGCTGCAGGATGATGAGTTAGAGGTCACCACTGGAACAGAAATTACACATGCTGTAAAATCTGTAATGTGGGAAGTGGACTGTCAAGCTAGCATTAGCATAGCTCTCCTATTAAAAAGAGTTGCTGGAGACTTGCTTGAGGGCCAGAGTTTGCATACAGCACTGTCTAGTCAACATTGAAATTCAATGCAAATGTCCAAGACAGCCCAGGGCACAGTAAAACATTATCGGTGCTTGTCCTCCAGTAAATGACGTCCTCATGTGACTTCTTGTCAGTCTCTTCAGCAAACTTATCAATCTAGAAGTGGTAATACTTTATATTGCTCTAGGTGCACTTCTTGCTTGACCTTTTTTTTAACTTTATCTGTGAGAAAGACCCTTTCCAGCAAAAATCAAGTTTTAAAGGTTGTTAGCATGTCTCTATGGTGTTTTTATGTGCTAGAAACCTAAAAAAGACACATGATTGTATGAGTCCTGAGTGAAATAAGCAAATGCCATGGCTCTGCCTTGGAACTACAGTGTAACCAATGCAAGTGTCAAATATACTGCCAGCCAGGGTTTCATTCATATCATACCTAAGGAACTAATCCCTTCACTTTGCAGGCACTGGGTTTTAATTTTATTTTAATATAATTAGCATAACACCATAAACTGTCCTCTGCTGCCCTCTAGGGGCTGTAATAATGATTGACAGCAATGCATAAATGGCGGAATTTGCGCTTAGGATGGGTGGGATGGTGGATGGGTTTAACAAACATCAGGCATTCACCCAGGAGGACAGGGGTCGTGTCTCATGTGAAAACAAAAGTAAACTTTGTGATTGAAACATCACTGAACTTGCGTGGCTCAAGTTTTGTGAATCACGTTTTTACAGTAGTCACGTCACCCTCATAACTACTTAATTTCCAGCATTTCCATACATTTTCTTTACTTTTTAAACCGTCTTATATAACACCTTACCAGGGTTTTTTGCCCTTAACCTAGATCAGTGGTTTTATAGCCTAAATTCAATGAAACTGCAGCCTTTTTTTTTACAACCACAAACTATACATGTATTTATAATGATGTGCACTATCTTTTGAATGCACCACTCTGCTCTGTACAGGGCACCACAAAACGCTGATATGGGTAGTTTTAGAACGTGTTGACAAATGAACAATACTGTTCTTTAGGTTTAAATTGATTATTGTCTCAAGCACCAAACATTTAACAGTTTATGAATATCAAGAGTTTCCCTGATCTCTAGACAAAAACAGGTAACTGCAGTATAAACTTCCCATACAGGAAACAAAGCTTTGTTTGCGGACACAGGTTGGGTTGCTGGAGCCTTTGTTCAGGAGAGCAGATTGTGCATTGTTTAGTGGTGCAGATTGGATGGTGTCGAGTGAGGAGGTGAACAGCGGAGGGATTAACGACTTCAGAGCACTTGGTGCTGCCTTGGCACTTCACCAGCTGTTGAACAAAAGTCGTTGGAGGTCTCCATCACGTACTGCAATGTGTTGTTACCGCTCACTCAGCGAACCGCCTCTGAACCTGGAAAACCATCTCCCTGACTCGACCCCTGGGCAAGCTTCAGTGTCTTCATTCTATTGCATGTTTGTATGCAGTATTGCTGTTGCTGTCACTGTAGGGGAATATCATCCCCCACAAAGACATGTAGAAGTGGTTCAAGGTCTGCAGCAGCAGGGAGAGGTCTGTCTTCTGGGAGATGCTGTTTGCCTGTCAGAAGAGCTTTTCCAGATGGTGAAGCTGCGAGTGTAACTCAATCACTGTTCCTCCCAGAAGCACAAAGCCAAAAGAGGTATCTGGCATCCTCTGCAGCCATAGGGGTCAATGAATACCACTTCGTAGCTGGAGGCATAGATAACAGATACTTGGCTTTGTTCATCCTGTAGTTAGCAGTGCTTCACTGAGGAGGTCACAAAAAAGATTTTTTTCTATTTCTCAGTCATTTCAGAGGCTCTGTAGATGCCGAGTCTCGATACAATTATGTTGTCATCTTTTTTTTCTACTTTTTTTTATTTTAACACCTAAATTGCAACAGCCATTATGTTATGAAGAAAATGTCAACTCTGTTGTGTTTTTGAATGAGGAAATGTTTTTTCTGGCAAGGGGAAAATATTGATCCTGCACAAGTGAAATGTTAATTGACAACATATATAACTTCTTTTTTTTACTTGTTTTTTTATAAAATATCTTCAATGTAATTTCAAGGAGACGGGGTTACCATAACAACTACAGTGCTCAATTAGCCCAACGATGACTGACATTACAATTGCTAATCTAATCTAAATATTCAGTTTATTTTTTGTATGCAGATTGGTTTTCTATTGTGTTTTATTTAATATTGAAGAATGCCAATGCAGTTCTGTTGGCTACAGGGCCTATGTAACTGCCATAGGTATGACATATCCCCTCATTCATTCATTTTCTGTAACCGATTATCCGAACCCGGGTTACGGGGGGCTGGAGCCAATCCCAGCTGCGTTGGGCGAGAGGCAGGGTACACCCTGGACAGGACGCCATATAGACAGACAACCATTCACACGTCATTATCACCTACGGGCAATTAAGAGTCATGTAAACTCCACACAGAAGGGAGGCCGGGAACAAACCAGCAACCCTCTTGCTGTGAGGCAACAGAGCTAACCACTAAACCACCGCGTTACCCGCATAGATACATATGAAGCTTTAACATGTCTTCTCTTGAGGACATATTTGCTGTGGGAATTTAGTTGTTATATGTGTAATTTTCGGGGGCCATGCATGGTGGAAGAAAATATTAATATGGACTCCACATTCGCAGATACTCAATATGAAATAGCTAAAAAAGAGAGGAAAAACTATGGACTTAATTTAGAGCTGGAAATGGCACTGCTTGCACAGTTATTTTCCAGTGGCTATTGCTACAAAACAATCCCTCCACAGCCCAAAAAGCTAGAGCATAAACTAGACATCTGTTAAGCTGTTGACAGGACTTTGTATAACTATTTCTATTATGCATTTTTGATCCATGGAAGTTTCATATTTGTAAAACTTTTGAGCCATAAAAGTAATTAGAAAATCTTGTTGTCATCACAATATAAAGTCGATGGGAGAAACACTACTGTGTATATTCAGTAAGCCACGTAATGTCGAAGCTAGAAAACTTGCGTGCGTGCGTGCGTGCGTGTTACTGTACCTCATGCTGATTTGTACCTCCTGTGATTAGTGCAGTTTTGGGAATTTTTAATTCCGTGTTTCTGATTTCTGTATTCAGTCAAGACAGGAAATCATGAGTCAGAAGTGCACTAAACTAATCAGTTGAGTAAAAAGGGAGGGGTATTTGAAGAAATAAAAAAGAATCAATGTTGTCCTAGAAAATGAGATTCTTCTGAAAGCTTCGGAGAGTTGGGCTTAACCCAAATCATGAATCACTGGTTAATTAAGCTCTCAGTGAATGAATTTATTTGCACAAAAATAAATCATTTCCTCTATTGAGATGAAGATGGCCAGATGAAAAAGCAATCTCTTGTATTTCAGTGCAGTTTGAATTTGCATGCCAGGGGCTAAATTGGTATTCATTTCAGATCTATGTGAGAAACCAAAACAGACTGCAGTTCTGCTCTTTTGTCACTGTCTAATTAGTGAGTCATTTCCATTCCTTTGAAACTCACACCTTAAACCGACATCATATAGCCCCCTGAGTAGGGTTTATCATTTGCAAATAAGGGGTATGTTTTCTGAGAATTCTAATTCATCGATTTAGGAAGTGTCAGTAAAGTTGCTTGGGGCTGCTTTTAAAAAGTGATACTCTCCTTAAGAGAAGCTCTGTACTTCATTTTGTTTTTCATACTGAACTTTTTCTCTGTTTTTAATATTTTATGTTATGAAGAACATAAAAAAGACTTCTATTATGAGCAACACTGATTGACACGTCCCTTTATTACAGTGGTAGTTTATTTTAGGTTTACCCCGATACACTCCTGCTGCTGTCAATACTCAAAAACAGGAGTCTATCAGCAGCTGAAACAAATATTCTCAAACAAATATACTATTTACTCCTGTTTGAGTCAACACAGACCACATCTTTTTTTTTTTCACATATTAAATGAAAACATTTTTTATTTTTGTTAAAATGTCCAGTGAAGTCAGGCTAACCTGCAGAAAGCATGACGCAAATGGCTCTTCTGTAGAAATAATAAATGTAGGAATATCACTAAAATCATGCAAAGAAAACAGGCAGCTGTTAAACTAAATGTGCTGCAACCCTAAATGAGCACCACAATTAGTCCTTCACAGCTACATTCTGGTCAAACCACTCAGAGGTTTTTCCATAGAAGTGCAACAATACCTTTCTGCTCATCAGGTGGTCAGATTCATGAAGCTACCTTTTCTAATCAGCCTCAGCCCACAGCGACTTTTCCAAAGACGCTGAAGGCAATTAGTTTAAAAAGCATTACTTGACATTTAACTCTACACTCCCCCTCCCACCCCTTTCCATGAGCCAGTGAATTGTTGACATTTGAAGCCGACTCAGGTGGCTGAAGACTGTAATTTTACTCAAACTGAGCTTGCATCAAGGGGCCCAAACCCAGGCGCAGACTCATGCTACACTCACTACAGAGCAAGTGATGTGAGGGGTCAGAGGTCAGATTGGCTCAGCATAGACTCTGAATGCAATTACTGGGCTGAACTGAAGAAGTAAAAGTCCAACCATCAAAATAAATGAGACAAAGCACTTACACTAGGAAGGTGCACAGCCTACAAGTAGGGCTCTTTTTTGGAGAGTGGGCGTGGGTAGTCGAGTCATGCTGTGTGGTTATGATATACATTTCAGCTGCACCTTCCCAGCTGGGGATAACCATACTGACCTGCAAGATAATGGTCCTTTGTGGAAGCTGAGCAGTGGTCTCCACCCTCAACTGAGCTATGTCTCCGCTGTGAAATGTTTTAATCTAAATAGTTAGGAGGGATGTAAAAGGAAGCTCTACCAACTTAACTCCAATAGTGTTTTAACTCCTCACCTATTGCAATAGTTTGCATTATACTGCATGCATGTTTTGTCAAAAAACAACAACAAAATAAACACATTGAAATACCAATAATACTCGAAAGCCATGTTCCAGTTTTAGTACAGTATAGATAACTGTGCGTGCATGTGCGTGCGTGCGTGCGTGCGTGCGTGCATGTATGCGTGTGCGCGTGCGTGCATGCGTGCATGCGTCCGTGCGTGCGTGCGTGTGTGTGTGTGTGTGTGTGGCACAGATTCTCAGTAGTTTGCATTGGGTTGCAGAATGACTGGAGATATCAAAGTGAATATCATAGCACTTTATAAATTATACATAATTATGCATCAAATTTGATTTCCATTCCCTATCATTTCTAGCTAAAGTTACGTAATGCATCTTACTGTAAATACCTTCACATAAAATAGATTTGACATAGAGATGGAGCAAATTGAATACGAATCAATGGATAGATACCAGGAATCAAAGAGTGGAGTTTAATTTAAGAAAAGTTGAGCCATGCATTATAAAAAAAAAAAAACCCAGCAAATACACACAGATCACCCAATGGATTCAGCTTTTCAATTTTCTCTCAGGAGCCACAAGCAGATTCATGGGTTTCGAATTAAAACATTTTTTGTCGTATTATTTTTGCTAATACATTCATCTAGATAAAAAGAAAACATTACCTCATGACTTCCAAAGTACAGAAGCAGTAACACGAGCCACGCTTCAGTGTCTTCAAAAAGACTTTGTGTTCGTTCTGATCATTAGGAAGTCTGTGATTAACAGAGGTCAAGAGTGAACCTTGACCTTTCTCTGTGAAGCTCCCTCTTCCAAACTTTGGTGAAGATGAAACCGTACAAGTCTTTCACAGCTTATTATTATAAAAAGTGGAGATAACATCAAATACCCTCTACCTCCATATTATTGATATGAATGTAAAATGCACATGGTTGAGCATGACAGTTAATTTTTGACCTTGGTATCCGTAGCTTGCCTAAACTCAAGGTCAACATTACTAGCTTTTCTGGAGCTTTCAATCGCATCCCAGTTTTCCTCTGGGGATGGAGTTTGCTCAGCATTCAGGGGGTGCTTCTCAATTCTCTTACAACTTTGATTCCAAAGAAAGCTGGCACACTGTGCAAAGCATTAATAAAAACAAAATGCATGAAATACAGAATATTGGTTTGAACACAAAATCTGCTGTCTTTGTACAGTTTTCAGTTTTCTCTCATACCCTGAATTCGTTCCACCGCACCATCATGAAGGCAACATGTAAGGCTGAAAATCCCTGTAGCATCAGGCATGAAATACAGTTTGATGTGACACATTTGAATAATCTCCACTTTCCTGAAAAAACTGGGCTAATGAATAATTTCTCAGAATTACAAGACAAAGTAATTTGCAAACAGAATATCAATAAATAGAACGTTAAAAATGGTTTGACTGATCCACATTAACGGTGCGGTTTCCAGGTGTTTTATTAGGTTCAGTTAGTTATAAAGGAGCAGGGTTTATAATCCAACATTGTATTTAAATGTGATGGGCCTTTAACACTATGACACTTATTATAACACACAAACCCTCTCTGTCTGCTGTACAGGGACATCTCAAAACTTTGGTGTTTACTTTTTCATAAATATTAAATCCATTCTGCACCCAGGTGAGATAAACAATAACTCTCACCCAGCCTTATCCCTCTGTGACCTTGGCTATCTATTTTTTCTTACTGACTCAAAGACCCATAATCCTAATGTTTGTCCACTGACAACTTTTAAAGATTCAGTTTTGAAGCTCAAATTTCAAAAATAAGTTTGATTAAAATGTGTGCTTGGTGGATGGTGGCTAAATGTACTGAATAAATGAATTTAACATTCATAGTCATTCTTCTATTAAAATATATTATGTATGGACTGATTTAATAAATATTTTTGCTTTGTGGCACAATCATGGCTCAAGATTTACTATTGGTCTACATGCTAACAGTAGAGCTGCACAATTTGGGAATTTTGACTAGTGTTGCATTGTGATTCTCAATATAGGAGGGAATATTTTTTCACTGAAAAATATACTAAAATGATTATGGTTGGATATTTTGCAAAGATGTCTTTTAAAATAGACTGCCAAAACCATATGGCTGACTGTATACAGAATAGGTCATTTTTCAATCCAAACAATAATGATCCATATGAGCAATGTGTTTCGTGGTGCAGAGCAGAGAATTTTTAAATAGCACACACATCATTATCCATACACGTATTGTTCACATTTTTTTTTTTAAATTTAGGCTTCAAAACCACTGATCTAGGTTTAGGGCAATAAACTTATTCCTAAGTCAGCAGTAAACAATTTGTGGGCTGGGACATGTTGCAGCACAATACTTAAGGAGGTATTTAGACATGTGGCGCAAGAGGAAAACTCAGGGGTTCACCAAAGTCAGTAGGCTTCATCTTCTGCAAAATTCAGTTGTTAACTCATTTCAGTCCTGAACAAAGTGATGGAATGACTAAGCAACACTTTTATCCAAAACAAAATCCAGGAAGCATTACACTCCCAAAAAACAGAAAGTATTTTCAAATGCTGATGATTAGTTGTAAATGAATGTATTTTTTAGGAGACAGGGTTGCTATCTTTCTTTTTCATAGTATCACAGAACATATTTTCAAACATCCAGGCTTTCAAGTCATTGCAGTGTGAAGGCTAATTACAGCCTCTCCTCCGTGATGTGTGTGTCTTTGATTTTCACAAGGAGCATCTGATTGTCTGACCTGCAAAGTATGCTGTGAGCCAGGAGATAGCAGTGCATTGTGTCCTATAATTAGTGGTTCTTCTGCATGTTAAAGTGAATAGAGATCCCAGTTGGCCAGGAGACGCCCAATTAACTTTCTTCTCTTCTTTCTGTTAAGGCATACTCAGCTTCTAAGGGAATAATTTACCCCTTCTTTCTCCGGATATAAAGACAGTCAAGTGTGTGTAACTATCATTTACCCTGCTACATTTCATTCATTTTTGTGCACTGGCATGTCAAATCACTGGCAAAAAAACACGCTTTATAATCTGTTTGAGGCGCAGGTAATCAAAGTTGCTATAGAGTTTACAGATTTGTTGGAAACAATTTTATCCGCCTTTTTTTAATGGCATAACATGAATTCAACCAGTCAGTTAAGAACTAAATGCTTTTTGCAGACCTTTACATTCATGTCACACAAAATCCAGGGCATGGGCAAGAACAAAAGCAGTAAAAGAGAGAAAAAAGAAAGGTGATTAACAGACCATGGCCTCAAACATCCAATTACGGCAATACAATTAATGTCATTTAGCGGCTAAATACTCAGTGAGTGCCAAATGCTATTTGAAAGAATGTTCAATTAACTGCTTTCTAGGCAACAGTAAATGGGGCATTGTGCAGAAATGATACCTCTTGTGCCCAATCAGTGTTAAAAATTGCATGGCTTGGGATTAAATGTACATATTTCTCAGTGTGATGTATAATTTTGCCAACATCTGATCAGTGATGTCTCATTTGCACATGACTCATGAACAAAGGAAAAATCACACAGAACTGACCATTATCAAATCTTGGTGGAGAATCACTATGTTTTGTTCAGATCAGCATTGCGATTTCCCTGCACAGCCTTGATTGATCAGATCTCCATCCAGAAAAAAGCATTTTCATTTTTGCTTCTTGTCATCTTGCAGACAGACTTGACAAACCATGAGTTCAGAATTTTTGCGCATCAGAATAATGATGCGGTTAATTTTCCCTATTTTATTGATAAATGTATTGCATTTAAATGTAAAATGTATTTAATATCACTTAAATAGCATCACTTATTCAGACTCTGTTTTGGCAAAAGGAATAAAATTCACTGAACTGTGTTCACCTCCAGGTGATATTATTAGTCCAGACATGACAGTGTTTGTTTTCCTGACATATCAGGAACTTCCACAACAGGTACAATAGGGGTAAGTAAGTGTTAACCTGGATTTAAACATCACTGAACTGCAGCGAAGCTTTCCTTAATGTAGTAGTAACGTCATCCTCATAACGACTTTGCTTCCAGAATTTACCTACATTTTTTTTAATACTTTTTTTCTTTTATAGCACCTTACCAGGTAGTTTTTCCTCCCTAAACCTAGATCAGTGTAGCCTAAATTCAACCAAAAAAGTTTTTTCACAACTGCAAACCGTACGTGTATGTGTATTACAAATTGCTCATAAAGGTAGCTATGGGTGGTACTGACACACAACCTATTCTGTCATTAGGTTGGAGATCTTGTTGGGATGTTTACAATGAAGCGCTTCATCCATGTAGAGTAAAAAACACAAATGTCATCCCCCAGTCAAACTTGAAAAGTAGCGAGGTGACAGTGCTCTTTGTGTCCAGTGAACACACCATACGGCCTCATCTAGTAAGTAGTAACATTAATAGACCTTACATTTGATATAGAAATGGTCATCACTTTGAAAAGTGGCATTTATGTTGATGTATTGCACTTTGTAACCTGTGTTATATAGGTCCACAGATTTAATGTTCACCAACTACAACCTCACTTAATGGATTTTAGCAGAGCTACAGATATTTGAATGTACAAAATATACATGTTGAATGTTACAGCAATCTAATAATTATCTATAAAGTTCTCTGGCATGATTGCATCCATTGTACAGATCAGAATCACAGTTTAAACACTGAGTCATCGCAGCTGTTCAAGTTCCTCCAGATGCTTAAACTTTGTTTGGCACAATCGACCCTGTGCATCAAGCGAATCCACACCGCCTTTTTGACAGATCTGTCTGCTTCCTGTTTACAATTTTGTTGCATCTATTGGCCCCTTTCACCCTGTGCCAGTGCTCTTATGCTCCATTCACAGCGGGGAGGGAGAATGCACACCTACATATGACTCACTTTTTGACAAAGTCAGGCACCCAATTTTCATTTTCAGACCATTTTTCTTTTGTGTTTGTGGCAAGAATATTTTATGGTTTTGGTAAAGTGCTGCATGTGTCACTTCAGATGGATAGGTGAGATGTTTTCAATGGTACAAAGTCCGCATGCAGTGCTTTTTTTCTCTCTCTCACTTCACTGAAGTGCAGAACATCCTGCCAGCAATTTTCATCCACAGAGGTAGTGGACACAGGGCCTGCTGTTATCTATAACTCATGTTTTATCTGTTTCAGAGTATCTGTCAGTGGTGGTTTTTATCTTGTACGCAGCTCTTGGAGCATTTAAATGACACATGCACCACTGTTTTGTTTACATGTCAAATGGATGGTTGATCCGACACGTCTTACTTAGTTTTTACATGTTTCCTTATACTCTTTTGTTGTCACTAATAAAAAGCTCTACAGCATATCATCCTTCCCTGACTATAATATAATGCAATATGTGTCATCTGTATGGACTCCCACACAATGTTTTACAGCGGATGATTTTTTTGGAGAAAGCCCCGTCAGCTATCAGCAGCTGTAGCATTCGCTGTGACTGAAGTCAAAAAATAATTTCCCCTGCTAAAAATTCCTCCCGCGCTGACTTAAGATACTTAAAATATTCCCTTTGACCTGTAGGACACACTTTATACATGCAGTGTTTTTGATTTTGTTGGCAGCAGGCGGAGGAGATGTTAATGTAAAACATCTTCCCCTATTCAGGCAAAATTCAAAATTTACATTTCCAACTAATGAAATTGCAGTTAAGTGAGAGCTAGTAAAACTTGGCATGCTACTGGCAGATATTAAGCAGCTGTTGAAATGAGGCTCAATCCAACTGAAAGTGTCACTCTCACAATGCAAAAGTGGAGCCTTTTTACCATGTAACACATTGATATTCACACTGAGAGGAAGAGAGATTTCCAGGCGGTTAGCTCAAGCTTCAATGGAGTCACAGAGATAATCGACACTGTTCATTTACCTTGCTCTATTCAGTCACCCGATCACAATAAGCACCAGGGGCCTCATTACAGAAACTTCTTTAGTATGAAAACCTATTCTTAATTTCCAGGTCCATCAACCAAACAGCTGCAAGCCACCTCAGGTATTCTTGCACAATTTATATAATATTACAGGTGTTTATATGAGACGTGGCCAATGTGTCAAATAATGCTATAAATGTATGAAAGGTCACCCCTGTTAACAACAAACATCAGGTGTCAACTGTTCCAATATTTTTGTCTATTCTTGGTTCAAGCTGCTGTCAACTTGGACAGATTTTTATAAATAATTTTCTACTCCAATGTTTGCATTACATACAGAGTAGCTATGCTAATTTCAGTGAAACCTGTTATCCTGGTTGCCAGTGTTGTTAATTTCTCCCCAATTTCAGATTACATTCCTGCTGGAACCATAGATAAAGTCTGTATAGACGCATGTCCACCTCCTCTCTCTGAAAAAGTGAAGCCGAAATATCCCTGATACAACTGCTGCCATATTCGTCATTGGCCACCAGAATCTGCACAGTAGTGACAAAGAGTGGAGCAGCAGTATCGAGTTCCAGCCCAAACATCTGCCAGACTCGGTCAGAGCACAATGTGAACTGTCAGTCATGATGATACACCCCAGTTTTATCAGCATCAAATAACTAATTAAAGCCAAACTTATCAGAACACTTGAACATGCATCAGTGTGATAAGAAATGCCCAAAACAACCAAAACCATCTTTAAAAACACATTAAGTGTATACCTTGAGTGCTTAGTTTTGTTGGTTCCTAACATAACGTAGGCAGGAATTTTGACCAGTACTGCAGCCAGCCACCAGGGGTCCTTGATACTTTCGCCAGAGGGGTGCTGGTGGTTTGAGTGTTGGGCGGCCCGAGAACGGGACGTTCCTTGATCAACTGGCATGTGATTTTATAAGAAAGAACCTTTAGCTACCTAGCTCATGCCTCTTAATGCTAGCTTACAAAAATGTGGAGAATAGCTTATTTGAACAGATTAATACGCCTTTACCCTTATCTATTCAGCATATTCCACCAGTTAATCACTGTGGGATGTAAGGTGGCCACAGAGGTGAAGGAAAATCTGAGGTTGGTAGCATTAATGCTGATGATGACTCATTTGAATAAGCTATGCAATGAAACCTTGGTTCTGCCCTTGGACAAAGTATCTTTGTTCAATCTGTGAGCCTCTTTCAGGCTTGGGGAAGATGAAATGTAACCGTCATTTTGCAACGTAATGATAGTGGCGTCCCTCTAAGCCAATAATGTACTGTAATCTTAGTGATGATGCCTGCTAGAGCACATCCTGACTCTTTGTTTACCTCACTGTTTAGCCTCTCAAGGTGACAAATGATTGAGTTTAGACTCAGTCCTCGGTGACTAATAACTTACAGTTAGTGCAGCAACCTGCCTACACCCCTCTGTGTGTTTCTCTGATTCTCTCCCTCCTTCTGTCGATCAAACACACACATGCAAACACACACTACACTGCTGCAACCCTCTAGTTAATAGTTTGCAAGTCTCATAAGCATCTTTTCTCACCAACTTTACTGCATTTATTTACTGTTTTCCTGTCATGGTCTGACAACCACAAGCTGTTATAAGCACCTTGTTATCTTGTTACATAGTTAAGTTTATGAGCCCAAAATACAATAAGATTAAGACCGTACATAATAGCTGTAGTAAATCATTTAGGGCTAATCTACATTTTTAAATATTTTAGGAGACATTTTTATGTCTGTATAATTTGAGGCTATAATTTGTTGCAGAATTCTACATTAAAGGGTTGGTTCACCCAAAATGAAGA